>WNWU01000140.1:935706-946030 GCA_012654045.1 Ptyas mucosa
GAATTAGAATTAGAATTAGAATTAGAATTAGAATTAGAATTAGAATTCTTTCTTGGCCAAGTGTGATTAGACACACAAGGAATTTGTCTCCGGTGCATAATCCACAATTGACTGGAAAAGCACCAAGATGCTCAACCATCGCCATGGTTTATCTACCCCCAGGTTTGGCTTCCTAACCGCCCATCTCCGTACAAGTAGTCCTTATTTAGCGACTGCCTTGTTTAGCGCACATCTGCACCCATGACAGTGAGGGGAAAAATAATCCTGCGCCCGAAAAGATTCACGTTTATGATCTTTGCGGGCCTGCAGAGCAGCAGAAAGCCGAAGTCTGATCACGAGCACGGGTGTAAATTCACTGAGTGACTACTCGGCTTAACCACCGAGTTGTTGGCCCCCAATTGTGGTCACTAAATGAGGACGACCTGAATGGCTGTAAGCAGAGAGAGACAAACAGGAGAAGAAGAAGAGCAATATCGCCCTTTCGCAGGCAAATATTCTTAAATATAGGTAATCCTTGACCTACGTCCAGTCGCTTAGCGTCCGTACAAAGATACGATGAATTTTCCCAAGGCTACTTCGAAATTCTGACGGCCGCTTTCTTCCTGTGATAATGTGATCACATTTTGGATGCTTGGCAATCGGCAAAATGGCTGTTTGCAAGCATCCCGCAACCACGTGGCTATGATTTACGACAGTTTTGCCCAAAACTGGCTTTGACTTTCCAGCAAAAAAAAAAAAAACCCACAGAGGACAACAGATTCGTTTCATGACGGCAACGTTCGCTTTGCGACCACTGCATTCGCTTAAGGACTGAAAAAAAAGGCTGACCTGCTCACAATGTCAGCGTTGCAGAAAACCCCAACTCAGCTTCTGGGGCTAATATGGCTTCCAAAGCTGACACATGCGGTCACTTGCTTAATGGCTACCACAACCTACGACCATAATTCCAAGCTCAATTATGGTTGTAAGCGGAAGACGTCCCGTACAGGTTTTTTAACCTCCCAGGCAGGGCAAAGAATATTTGGTAATCTTGCAGCTCACCGCAAAATTGGCTTGGTTCAGCCTTTCCGAGCAAGATTCTCAAGTTTTATCTGCCCCTTGTTTCCCCGAAAATAAGACCTGGTCTTATATGAATTTTTGCTCCAAAAGATGCATTAGGGTTTATTTTCTGGTTAGGGCTTATTTTCAGGGAAATACGGTACTAAATGCATCCATCTGGCTGACAATCTTAACTGGAGCTTATTTTTGGGGTAGGGCTTATATTACAAACATCCTGAAAAAATCATGCTACGGCTTATTTATTATTTTATTTATTTATTAGTTCAATTTATATGCTGCCCTCCTCCGAAGACTCAGGGCGGCTTATAATGCACTTATAGCAATAGCCTTCATTCTTTTGTATATACCTGCTTATTAGGGCTTTTGGCCCCCCCATAAGTGGTGTTTCTACAGCTTATTGCTCCCAAAATCCGGGTTTTCAATTTACCGACCTCGGAAGGATGGAAGGCTGAGTCAACCTTGAGCCTGGTGAGATTTGAACTCACACTAATTGCAGGCAGCTGGTGCTACTTAACAGCACTTTAGTCTGCTGCGCCACCAAGGCTCATTGTCTGGTTTGGTCTTATTTTCGTACCACAATCCTCCCCAATGGCTGTGCTGGCTGAGGAATTCTGGGAATTGAAGTCCACCCATCTGGAAGGGCTCTTAATTGGGGAACGCTAAGCTAGCCAGCTTCAGGACTTCTGTTCAGGTTGATTTCTGACTTTTGAAAATACAGGTAGTCCTTGACTTAACAACCACAATTGAGTTCAGAATTCCTGTTGCTAAACGAGATGGTTGTTTAGTGAGCTTTGCCCTGTTTTATGACCTTTCTTGCCACAGATGTTAAATGAATCACTACCGTTGTTAAGTTAGAGAATCTGGCTTCCCCGTCGACTTTGCTTGTCAAAAGGTCTCCGAAGGTGATTTCGCAACCCTGCCACCGTCATAAATATGAGCCAGTTGCCATCTGAATTTTTGATTACACGACCATGGAGATGCTGCAACGGTCATAAGTGTGAAAAACGGTCATAAGTCACATTTTTTTCAGTACCGCTGCAACCTCTAAGGGTCACCATACAAACTATTGTAAATTGACATCCTTACATTTTTACTTATATAATGGAGGTAAGTATATATAAAAATTTAGCTTATAAGAATGTTCAGTATGGTTATACAAGAATAAGAGAATGAATAGGATGATTGAATTTAAAAGTAAAGGTAATTGTCGATGCAGAAAGTTGTAAAATATTATATAATGCTTTGTATTTTACTGCTTGGTGTATGTGTATGGTTTTTTTCCTTTTTTTTTTTTGTCTTTTTCTATTACGTTTTTGGTTTTAAAAATGTAAAATATTCAGTAAAAACTATTTTTTAAAAAAAGCTAAATTGAGGACTACCTGTAAGGTGTCCCAAAGGTGCTTTTTTTCAAGAGGCAAGGGGACTCTCTGGTTTTCCTTTGAAGAGGTTTTGCTTCTCAGCCAAGAAACGTCTTCAGCTCCGACTGGATGGTCGCTTCTTATCCAAGAAGCCAAAGAAGCTTCTTGGATGAGAAGTGAAACCTCTTCAAAGAAAAACCAGAAAGTCCCCTTGCCTCTTGAAAAGAAGCATCTTTGGGACAACCAGGACCTGGATGATACCTGTAAGGTGGAAGCAAGTTGATAACTCCACTAAATACTCTAACTACCGTGTTTCCCTGAAAATAAGACCCTGTCTTATATTTTTTTGAACCCTGAAATAAGCGCTTGGCCTTATTGCCCTGCACTCAAAAGCGTGATTGGGCTTATTATCAGGGGATGTCTTATTTTGGGGGAAACAGGGTAACATTTTGGGGAATTTTAGTACAGGTTCCGATCTTGTCTGCTTTAAGACTTGCGGACTTCCAACACCCAGAATTCCCCAGCCAGAATTCTGGGAAGTCCACAAGTCTCAAAAGTTGCCAAGGTTGGACATCCCGATTTTCAATGGCTGCCACCAGGGGGCAGCGCTGCGCTCACCATCTATGTTTTCCAGGCGCTTGGCTGGCACCTTCCCCAGATGCCCAACCCCACCTCTCCTGCTGCGCCAATTTCCCGACTCTTCGAGAAAGTTTTCCATTTCCAAGCAGTTGGGAATTATGCACAGGGCTGAAAGCTGGAGGAGGAGAAAAAGGAGAAGGAGAAGAGGGAGGAGGAGGAGGAGATGGAGAAGGAGAGGGAGAAGGAGGAGGAGGAGGAGGAGGAGGAGAAGGAGAAGGAGAAGGAGGAGAAGGAGAAAGAGGAGGAGGAGGAGGAGGAAGAGGAGAAGGAGGAGAAGGAGAAGGAGGAGGAGGAGGAGGAGGAGGAGGAGGAGGAGAAGGAGGAGGCAAGGCTTTGCAAAGTCTCAGCTGACATCACTTCGGCCTGTTTGATCTGGAGGAGCTTCAAGAGTTGAAATCTGAAGCAGAACACGACAACAACAACAACTCTGCAAAGGTGGCAAAGAAAAGTCAGGACTACTGGCTTTGCAGCTTTCCTTCCTGTCTTTTTTGCAAAGCTTCCGAGATTTCGGAGTTACAGACAAAGGACGTTTGTCTGTCTTTGCGGCACAGAATTCTTAAGAGGGGGTAAAGAAAGTAAAATGGTGTTTTGTTTTGGTTTTTTTGCGGTTCAAATTCCTCGCCAAGTTGAAATCAGGCCGGGTTGGTGGTTTGGTATGAGTCCACGGCTGGAATGTGTCACCGAGAGTCCACGGGTTGTTGATAAGCACCCCGGATATCTTGCCCTTATACACAAAATATCCCTCTCTTGGCTGCCTTTCCCACTACCCTTTCATCGAGTCCTTTGCACAATGTTTTATTTATTCTAGCTTACTTCTTTTGTTGCATTCATTCGGATCAATCCATTGAGCAAAGCGAGAAAGTACAGTAAACAGCAATCGAAAGAAGGGGAACTTACCAAATTTGCAGATGACAACAAGCTGGCAGGAATAGCCAACACCCTAGATGATTGACTCAAGATCCAGATGGATCTTGACGGACTTGAACCCTGGGCCCTATCTAACAAAATGAAATTCAATGTAGAGAAAAGGAAAGTCTTACACTTAGGCAAGAAAAACCCCAAACTCCCGATATAGATTGGGAGAAACCAGGCTTGAGAGCAGGAACTGTGAGAGGGATCTTGGAGTTTTGGAGGACAACCAGCTAAATATGAGCCAGCAGTGTGTGGCAGCAGCCAAAAAAGCCAATGCAATCCTAAATTGCATTAACAGAAGGATACGATTAAGATTAAGTGAGGTACCAATACCACTTAGTAAGACCACATCTCGAGTACTGCATCCAGTTTTGGTCACCACACTATAAAAAAAGATGTTGAGAGTCTAGAAAGAGTGCAGAGAAGAGCAACCAGGATGATGAGGGAGCTGGAGGATAAAACATACGATGAACGGTTGCAGGAACTGGGCATGGCTAGTCTAGTGAAGAGAAGGACCAGAGGAGACAGGATAGCATCTTCCAATATTTGAGGGGCTGCCACAGAGAGGAGGAAGGGAGTCAAGCTATTCTCCAAGGCACGGACAAGGCCAGACAAGGAAGAATGGATGGAAACTGATCAAGGAGAGATTCAACCTGGAAATAAGGAGGAATTTACTGATAGTGAGAAGAATCAACCCATGGAACAGAAGTTGCCTTCGGAAGTTGTGGGAGCTTCATCATCTGAAGCTTTTAAGAAGAGACTGGACTGCCATCTGTCAGAAATGGTGTAGGGTCTCCTGCTTGGGCGGGGGGTTGGACTAGATGACCTACAAGGTCCCTTCCAACTCTGTTAATCTGTTAATTAATTTAAGGAACGTCTTAGGTGCAAACTTCACCTTTGCAGCTAAGTCCTCAACCATAATCAGGACTTAGAATTCCCATTGCTAAGAAGACTGAGCTAAGTTAACTGAGTCGTGTCTGGTGTTACTACCTTTTTGGGGGGGCCACGTTTGTTAGGAAAATCACTGCCGTCGTTAAGTGAATCATGCACTTACGACCTTGCTTGCCACAGTTGTTCAGTGAATCGCTGCAGTGGTTCAGTGAGTAACCCGGTTGTTAAGTGAATCTGGCTTCCCCGTTGGCTTTGCTTATCAGGAGGACGCAAAACGGGATTGTGTGACCCCGGGACGCTTCAACCATCATAAATCGTGTCCAAATGTTGCTCATGTGACCGTGAAGATGCCGCAAAGGTCATAGGTATGGAAAAAACAGTCATGTCACTTTTTAAAACGCTGTTGTAATGGTCACTAAAAGGACTGTTGTAAGTTAAGGACTGTGTATATTTCATCTCGTGTGTGAACATCTGCAGTAGAAGGCTTTCATACATTTTACTAATCAAACGTTGTGTAACCGTCGGTCTTTTAAATACTGACATGACTTTTAGACTAGTGCTTAAAATCTGGTGTGTGTGTGGTTTTTTTTTTTTTATGGCGAGCGTGTCTGTAAATGTATCTTGGCGTAAAGCCTCTTGCCAATTCATGCGCGAGCTCTTTGGAAAGAAGAGACAAGTCAGCCTGCATGTTATTACAAGTTCCTTCTGACTTATCGCCAAAAAGAATAGGGACTTAGAGACTTGCCTGGGAAAATAATACAAACAATTGTAGCCAAATGTAGGCTCCATGAGAATATTATCTGCTGGACAAAACTCCTCATCGGCGACAGGAAAGGCATCTGGCCATTCAAATATTCTGCTAGCTCCATTCAGACTCCGTCCCGCAAGGGGTTAGTTAAAAGAAGATGATGATGAATTGTAGCCAGATAATTTCTACCAGGAGCTCCCAACTAATACTTAACATTCTACAAAGGCAGTGGTGAGCTGCTGCCGCCGGTTCCAACCGTTTCAGAGAAACCGGTAGTTGTGCCCTGCAGGTGGCCCATCTGGGCCCACCGGCCCACCCAGGGGCAATCCCGTCCTATATCGCTGTGTTTTTTGACACCTCACACATGTCTGGAAGGCATGCGTGAGCGAATTGCCGTGTTTTTTGATGCCGCACGCATGTGTGAACAGAGCATGCGAGTGAATTTTGTGTACGCTGACATTTCCAGTGCTGGGCGAACTGGTTGTTACAATGTGACGCCACCTCTGTAGAAAGGGAGAATTTTTCTCTGGATACAGAGAGAAATTATATCACAAAGGATATGAAAGCTATGAAACGTCTGCCTGCAGAGAGAAATAACATGTGTTCTCTCATATAAGGCCAAAGATTGATTATTTTATTTTATTTTTGTTTATTCAACATCGTATTTAGAGATCGTTTATCTTCCTCGTAGAACAGCGTACAAACAGACTTAAAAACATAAAACATCTGTGACTACAGATAGCCTTTGACTTAACAAAAGTTTGTTTAGTGACCATTCAAAGTTACAACGGCCCTGGGAAAAAAGTGCCTTATTTTTCACACTGTTGCAGCATCTGTGCAGATTGTCACGTGTTCAAATTTCAGGCTCATGGCCCCTGACTCGTACTTATGACGGTTGCAGCGTCCCCCGAGGTCACGTGATTCCCCCTTCTGACAAGCAGAGTCAAAAGCCAGACGGACTTAACAACCATCTTACTAAGTGAATTAACTGTCGTCATTCACTTAATATCCACGGCAAGGTCGGTCGTAAAACGGGGCAAAACTCACTTTAAGGTACGTCTCGCTATGCAACAGGAAAGTTTGGGCTCCATTGTGGTCGTAAGTCGAGGACTGCCTGAGTTATAACAACAGTCAAAAGCAAGAATAAAATCGTGAACTATCAGAAATGAAAATTATTATTATCAATAAAGGAGAATATTTGTAGCTGAGGATTACAACGGAGGAGGTCTCCGGTGCTCTCTGAGCTTGGTTGTTTTCTTGCAGACCTTTCATTAGCCAAACTAGGTAACATTATCAGTGCTAGAAGGGATGTGGGGTTGTGGAAAAAAGGAGGAGGAGGAGGAGGGGGGAGGAGGGGGATTGTGGGGTCCCCGGTGCTCTCTGAACTTGCTTGTTTTCTTGTAGACGTTTCATTAGCCAAACTAGCGCTGGTAAGGTGCTTACTCCTTACTCCCTACTAGCCCTGATGATGTTACCTAGTTGGGTAATGAAACGTCTGCAAGAAAACAAGCAAGCTCAGAGAGCACCGAGGACCCCTCAAATATTGTCCTAGAGTAGTATTATAAAAGCTAACTTGAAACATTAACTCGGGACTTCCCAAACCAGGGGAAATTATCCAAATTTAAAAACTTAAGTTTTTCTTTCGGTATAACATAAATATAACCCAATCACAATAGGGACATTTGGATTCACCGGAAGTGAATTTTTTAACCCGATTTACCTACATCGGGTTAAAAAAAAGAGAGAAGCTGTTTTGGAAACGAAATAAATCGTTGGGGAAGCATTGCATTAACTCAGGAGTCAGCAACCTGGGGCTCTGGAGCTGCATGTGGCTCTTTCACCCCTCTGCTGCAGCTCCCTGTCACTCAAAATATGCGTCATTTGAGCTTTTCAACCCCCGGTAGGCCAACCATGGATAAATCCAAGAAAAGAAAAGTTTCAGAAGAAAACAGAACGTTTACTTCAACTACAGATGCTAGTTTTGTGGCCGCTCAAGAAATAATCAGGCGCGGGAAGGGTTTTTGTGGCTCCCGGTGTTGTTGTTTTTTTTCTGTGGGAAACGGGTCCAAATGACTCTTTGAGTGTTTAAGGTTGCCGACCCCTGCATTAACTCAACAATCTCTCTCGGCCTCAAAAGCTCTACAAAAAAAATATCTCTGGTATATTTTTGTTGATTTAGACTATGTTTATTTACAACTAGTTTCTGTTGATGTTTCTGCACAGCTAGCTCGAGACGTTTCCAAAATGTTGATCCAGGACATTCTGCATGAAATATATAATGCTCCACAAAGTAAACTCTTAAATCCGTTCGGAATATGAACGCATGTCGGAAAATACCCCGCAGGTTTTCTTCCCCCCAAAAATAAAACCTTTTTGACAGTTTTGTTGTTTAGATCAGTGTTTCTCAACTATTGGCAACTTTTAAGATCTGCGGACTTCAACTCCCAGAATTCCCCAGCCAGTCGTGCATTTGTCAGAAATGGTGTAGGACAGTGTTGGCTAACCTTTTTGCCGTCGCGTGCCAAAAACAGGGGGAGCGTGGGGGGGGGGTTCGTACACGCGCGTGCCCACACCCATAATTCAATGTGCCCTGTCCCCCGTGCATGTGTGCGCGACCCTCCCACATACTTCTCCCCGCTTTCGGCACGCGATGGCACAGTGGGCCTCAGAGGCCTGTTTTTTGCTCTCTCCAGGCTCCAGAGGCTTTCTTGGAGCCTGGGGAGGGCAAAAACAGCCTTCCCCACTCCCCTGGAGGCCTTCCGGAGGCTGGAAATAGACGGTTTCCCAACTTCTGGTGGGCCCGGAAGGCCCAAAAATAAGCTGGCCGGCGCGCACATGCGTGGTGGAGCTGACCTTGGGCAAAGCTCGCGTGCCCACAGATATAGTTCCACCTGCCACCTGTGGCACGCGTGCCGTACGTTCGCCATCATGGGTGTAGGATCTCCTGCTTGGGTGGGGGGGTTGGACTAGATGACCTCCAAGGTCCCTTTCAACTCTGTTAATCTCTAATCTAATCAACATTGGCAATTTGAAGAGGTGTGGACTTAGCTCTAGTCACCTCCCGTATGGACTACTGTAATGCTCTTTACATGGGGCTCCCCTTGAAGAGCACCCGCAGGCTCCAGCTGGTCCAGAATGTAGCCGCGCGGGTGATTATGGGCGCAACGCGTTAAGCCCATGTAACACCTCTCCTGCGCGAGCTGCACTGGCTCCCGGTGGTCTTCCGGGCGCGATTCAAGGTGTTAGTCATCACCTTTAAAGCGCTCCATGGCTTAGGACCTGGGTACCTACGAGACCGTCTTTTGCCACCAATAGCCTCCCACCGACCAGTTCGTTCTCACAGGGAGGGACTACTCAGGGTACCGTCAGTCAAATCATGCCGACTGGCGACTCCCAGGGGGAGGGCCTTCTCTGTGAGGGCTCCAACCCTTTGGAATGAACTGCCTCCGGAGATAACGGAATATCCCTGATCTCCGTGCTTTCCGCCGTGCCCTCAAGACCCCGTCGTTCCAACAGGCGGGGCTAAACATATGAACATGTGAATCATCTTTTAAAATGTTATCTAACTCTGGGTTCTATTTAATTGACCAAACTAAGTCATCATTTTAATTAGCAATTTTATGATGTTTGTACGTCTATATTCTTCTTGGTTGTACACCGCCTTGCGTCCTACGGGAGAAAGGCGGTATAGAAATATAATTAATAATAAATAAATAAATAAATAAATAAATAAAAAGTCCACACCTCTTAAAGTTCCCAAGGTTGAGAGACACTGGTGTACATTTTTTAATCCCATATTTGTGAACCATTGCTAGATTTCACAGACTTCTGGAATTAATGTAACGCCCACCATTTTCAAAATCCCTGCGAGAAAACACCCGTACGTTTGATTCACCCCAAAGTAATTTTACCTGCGCAGTATCTTTACGGTGATATAATTAGCTGTACCTCTTTTTCCACCCGTCTCCTCCCTGTTAACGACTAGAATTTCTGAAGTTTGGCTAAAATTAAAATAATAATAATAATAATAAGCTTGGGCCCGTCCCAACCACAACATTATTTCCTGCCGAAATGCCTTTCTGGTCCATTTTGTAAACGCTGATGATTTTGCAAAATTATTTCAGGAATCTAGTTAGGCAGCTGAGTTCTGCGGTTTGCTAAGCAGAAATGGGACACGCCCTGGAAATTTATTTAAGTAACTCACTGATAGGGATAGGGGTGTGTGAGGAAAGCGGTTTACACCCTGGGAATGAATATTTGTCATGCCGTAGCGCGGTGTTTCCCAACCATGGCAACGGGAAGATGTAGGGACCTCCACTCCCAGAATTCCCCAGCCAGACAAGAATTCTGGGAGTTGCAGTCCACACATCTTTAAATTGCCAATGTTGATTAGATTAACAGAGTTGGAAGGGACCTTGGAGGTCATCCAGTTCAACCCCCCTGCCCAAGGAGGAGACCCTACACCATTGCTGACAGATGGCAGTCCAATCTCTTCTTGGAAACCTCCAGTGATGAAGCTCTCACAACTTCCGAAGGCAACTTCTGTTCCATTGGTTGATTGTTCTCCCTGTCAGGAAATTCCTCCTTATTTCCAGGTTGAATCTCTCCTTGGTCAGTTTCCATCCATTCTTCCTTGTCTGGCCTTCGGGTGCTTTGGAAAATAGCTGGACCCCCTTCCTCCTCTCTGGGGCAGCCCCTCAAATATTGGAAGATGCTC
>WNWU01000140.1:950003-965055 GCA_012654045.1 Ptyas mucosa
CGGTCCAGGTTGAGAAACGGAGGAATTCTGGGAGTTGAAGTCCACCTATCTTCAAGATGCCCAGATTGAGAAACCCTGATTGCGTGTTGACCAATGCTTAAAGACTGATTACCCCATATCCATTCAGACAGTATTTCAAGACCGCTTGAAGATGTCTGGACTTCAATTCCCAGGATGCCTTTCAAGAAAGAGCATCTATTATAACTTATCCTTTCAGAAATATTTGACCGTCCACATTCCGGTGTCAGGCAGCACAATTTATGGCTTTCTATCTAAGCTTGAATCTGTCTGGTTCGGGATGGGCCCGGCTGCTATGCAACAGAGAATATTTAAAATATCCCCATTGCTTAAGAAAGGGTTTACGAAAGTTTGCAGTCCAAACTATGTATGAATAAAGGGTAAATCTGCCTGGATTGAAACAAGCCTTCTCACAAGTTTGACTGTCAGTCTGGAACCTTTTATATTGATTTAAGCTGTTTGTATATTTACATTTTATATTCACGCTTTGCAAAATGAATCCCGGGTGATTAAAAAATATGAGTTTTCCCGTCCGTTTAATCCTGATGCACAAGCTTTCAAATACAGAAAGATTTCCACCGTCGGTTTAGAGATCGTTCTAAGTTATAACAACACTGAAAAAAGTGACTTATGACCACCAGTCCTCAGACTTGTGACCGTCACAATGTGGGCGCTTGACCATCAGAATGTATGTGTGACAGTTCCGGCCATGTGATTTGCATTTGCAACCTTCCCAGCCGGCTTCTGACAAGCCAAGTCAATGAGGCAAGCCGGATTCGTTTAACGACGGCGTGGTTCGCTTAAAAGCTGCAGGAAATCACGTCATAACCACGGTTGCAAAATCGGGCGTGACTCTCTTTGACGACTGCCTTGCTTAGCAGCAGGAAACCTGGTCTCAATAAATCGAGGACCTGTCCCTAAAATATTCTCCAAGGTTGCTGATGTCCAAGGAGAATCTCTTCTGCAGGGTTGCAAATTAATACAGTTCTCGAATTGCGACCAGAATTGAGCCCAAAATTTTTGCTGCTAAACGAAATGCGTGAAGTGAATTTTGCCCCATTTTATGACCTTTCATGCCACAGTCGTTAAGTGAAACACTGCAGTTAAAGTTAGCAGTACGGTTGTTAAGTGAATCGGCTTCCCACTGACTTTCCTTGACAGGAGGTCGCAAAAGGGGATCACATGACCCCAGGACACTACAACCGTCATAAATATGAGTCAGCTGCTAAGCAGCCGATTTTTGATCACGTGGGTACGCGGCTAATGCAACGGTCGCCAAGTGTGAAAAACGGTCACTTTTTTCCAGCGAAGGGAACTGTTGTAAGTCGAGGACTAACTGTAGAGCCATGTTTTTAGATCTCTCTGATAAACGGAGTGGTGGGGTTTGTTTGTTTTTTTGCCTCAGCCATTAAGTATTTCTTGCAAAATGGGAAATGTATGAAAATAGAGAATTTTTACATATTTGGACGTCACTAAGATAGAGTAGATCAGGGGTGCCAAACTCGATTTCATTGTGGGTCACATCAGGGTTGTGTTTGACCTTGTTGGGGGGGGAGTGGCCAGGATGGGCGTGGTCAGCTCGGCTTCACAGGTGTCTGGGGCACCTGTGGGGGCCAAGTGTTAAGACAGGACTTCCCTGAGACACTCCCTCACTCTCATTATAATGTCTTTCCTTCCTTCCTCCCTTTCCTTCCTTCCTTCCTTCCTTCCTCCCTTCCCTCCTTCCTTCCTCTTTCCTTCCTTCCTTCCTTCCTCCCTTTCCTCCTTCCCTCTTTCCTTCCTTCCTTCCTCCCTTTCCTTCCTTCCTCCCTTTCCTTCCTTCCTCCTTTCCCTCCTTCCTTCTTTCCTTCCTCCCTTTCCTTCCTTCCTTCCTCCCTTCCCTCCTTCCTTCTTTCCTTCCTCCCCCTTCCTTCCTTCCTTCCTCCCTTTCCTTCCTTTTCCTTCCCTCTTCCTTCTCCTTTCTTCTTCCTTTCCCTCTTTCTCCCTTTCCTTCCTTCCTTTCCCTCCTTCCTTCCTCCCTTCCTCCCTTTCCTTCCTCCCTTTCCTTCCTTCCTTCCTCCCTTTCCTTCCTTCCCTCCCTTCCCTCCTTTCCTCCCTTTCCTTCCTTCCTTCTTCCCTTCCCTCCTTCCTTTTCCTTCCCTCTTCCTTCTCCTTTCTTCTTCCTTCCTTGCTCTCTTCCCATCTTCCCTTTTTCTTTTTCTTTTCCTTTCCTCTTTCCCCTTCTCCTTTCCTGTCTTTTCTTGCATGCTCAAATGCAAATGAGGAAGAAACATTCCTCCTTTTCTTTTGTTTTTCGTTTGTTTTGATAGCCCTCTGCCAGCGAAAACTGAGTCCGGGGAATGGGTGGGTGGGGGTATCACTCGACGTGTGCCAGATCTAAGTACCCCACAGGGTGGATCTGGCTCGGGGGCCTTGAGTTTGACACCCCCTAGAGTAGATGAATAGCTCTGAATCCTGTTCTTAATGCAAAAGGCTGTTTTTTAAAAAATCCCAGTTGATAGTTGCAGAACCTTTGAAATAAATTACCGTACTACAGTCGTGGCCAAAATTGTGGAGACCTTTTGGGAAAAGTGCATTTTTGAGGTTTAAGGGCTAATAACACCTTTTATTTTATTTTTTTTGAAGTTTCAAGATAATCCTATTCCACTGCTGGAAAGGCCTGGGAAGAGCCGAAACCTTCACCCCATTGAAAAATCTATAGAGCTGACTAAAGAAACTGGTTAGTCAGAAGCCACCCAGCAATAAAACCCAGTTAATAGAAGCAATAATTCAATCTTGGTTTCACATGAGAACAGCTGTAGAACTAAAAGACTCTGTTCCCTCCATGGGAAGACGTTGTAAGGCCGTCATTCATGCTAAAGGTTACCCAACGAAGGATTCACTGACATGGGAATCATTTTTGCATATCTCGTTTTTCTCTAAATGTTTCACTTTCCTTCTTTATACCGTCACTGCTATTCTAATAGCAAACCCTTCCTAAAAGTTATTGCATTACATTCTGGATTCGATTATCTTTCCACTGATATATAAATTTAGGGTACTACTCAAAAAAAAAAAGAAGAAGTGGCGTTATTAGCTAAGTTTTAGAAAATACACTTTTCCCAAAAGGTTTCCACAATTTTGGCCACTCCTGTATTCCTTTCTTTCCTCTTCCCTCCTCCTTACACCAGATTCCTTTTATGCTGTGACTTTTCGGTCTGTCCCTTAAAAGACCAACTGCACAGCCATTGCATGCCATCGTGGGTTTCTTCACGCCATAAACCCCCACCCCCCAAGTATTTCTGATTTGAGGGTACACACACAGACACAGGAAACACCCCCTCGCAAAAAAAAAAACCAAAACCCTACAATTGTTCTGTTGTGGCAACTCTTGGGAAAAAAACGGAGACAAAAGGCACCACACCCTATTTTGTTCAACTGGAAAGAAGCCTCTGGCCAGGGTGGGGACGCCTGCCGGGATGACTCACAACTTATACACACATACACACACACATACACACACAAGAGAGAGCCTGAATCGATTGGGGTTTTTTTTTTCTTTTTGCAACCGCAATGCAAAAAAGGAAAAAAAGGGGGGGGGGAAGAATCATCGGAAAAAAATAGAACCTGCAATTATTCCCGTTTTTGTTGCTATGTGTCATGATTGTGTTTACTTAGCTGTTAACGTTCCTATTGTGCCCTTTTGTCTTACTTAAGTGGATTAATACAGGCAGGAGTTAACAAATGAACAAGAGTCGGAAGGGACCTCGGAGGTCATGTAGTCCAACCCTCCCGTCTAAGCAGGAGACCCTACACCATTTCTGACAAATGGCAGTCCAGTCCCTTCTTGGAAGCCTCCAGGGATGAAGCTCCCACAATTTCTGAGGCAACTTCTGTTCTTTACAGAGTAACAGAGTTGGAAGGGACCTCAGAGGTCATTTAGTCCAACCCCCCGTCTAAGCAGAAGACCCTACACCATTTCTGACAAATGGCAGTCCAGTCCCTTCTTGGAAGCCTCCAGGGATGAAGCTCCCACAATTTCTGAGGCAACTTCTGTTCTTTACAGAGTAAGAGAGTTGGAAGGGACCTCAGAGGTCATTTAGTCCAACCCCCCTCACCCAAGCAGGAGATCCTACACCATTTCTGACAGATGGCAGTCCAGTCTCTTCTTGAAAGCTTCCAGTGATGAAGCTCCCACAATTTTTGAATAACAGGATAATAATAGAATAACAGAGTTGGAAGGGACCTGGGAGGTCATCTAGTCCAACCCCATGCCCAAGCAGGAGACCCTACGCCATTTCTGACAGATGGCAGTCCAGTCTCTTCTTGAAAGCCTCCAGTGATGAAGCTCCCACAACTTCTGAAGGCAACTTCTCTTCCATGGGTCAATTGTTCTCACTGTCAGAAAATTCCTCCTTATTTCTAGATTGAATCTCTCCTTGGTCAGTTTCCATCCATTCTTCCTTGTCTGGCCTTTGGGTGCTTTGGAGAATAGCTTGACTCCCCTTCCTCCTCTCTGGGGCAGCCCCTCAAATATTGGAAGGCTGCTCTCATAGTGTCTACCGGTGGAAATTTTAAGAGCTGCGGACTTCAACTCTGACTGGGGAATTCTGAGAATTGAAGTCCGCAGGTCTTAAAAGTTGCCAAGGTGGGACACGGACACACACAACTTGGTGTAAAAGAAAACAATGCCCCCATTTTTCCATCTGAAATTCATAAATCATTTCAGTGGGGGAGAAATAACGAAGGTTTTCTTGCAACTTGTTCGGGAGGGGGGGGGAAATATGGCCGGGGAATTCTGGGAGTTGAAGTCCGCAGGTCTTAAAAGTTGCCCAAATCGGACACTCCTGGCTTTAAAAAAAAAAAAAAAAATCCTATTTCTTCTCACAACAGCCCTGCATTAAGCTTGGTTAGACTCTCCCTGTTTGGTTTGTCCATTGAATCTTTGCATGAAGGGTTAAGCTGCAATATTTGCACTTGTTCGCTTTCCCTGGGACTCGCCTAAGGCTCTGCTCGTAAAATAAAACTCAGGAGTAACCGCCTACCTTCCTTCCTTCCTTCCTTATTAGAAATTCCTTCCCTCTCACTATTTGCCCATATTAAATCACCCCTCTGGGTACCGCTTTCCCGCCCCCCAACCCCACCCCTCACTTCCACTGGGAAAGAGCCAGCTCACACAATGACTCATGCAGAATTGCGACACAGAGGAGCGTTCTCTGCAAATCGGTGGAAGGAGAATTACTTGGCCTCCTCCCTTCCCCGGATCGGGAGAAAACTGAAGGGTAGGGAATGCCAGAGCTGTGATTCACCGGTCAGCCTCCAACCCGAATCCGGAATTCTTTTCCAAACGGATCTCTCGCGCCTCGTAAATCTATCAATCGGAATAGAGCTGGAAGGGACCTTGGAGGTCTTCTAGTCCAACCCCGTTCCAGCAGGAGAGCCTGGCCTATACCGTTTCAGACAGGCGGTCATCCAGTGTCTTCTTAAAAACCTCCAGGGATTTAGTGCCCACGATTTCTGGTGGCAAGCTGTTCCACTGGTTCAATTGTCCTCGCTGTGAGGAAGTTTCTCCTGAATTCCAGGTTGCTTCTCTCCTTGGATGAGTTTCCATCCGTTGCTTCTTGTCCTGCCTTCTGGTGCTTTGGGAAATAAGTTGACCCTCCCCTCTTCTTCGTGGCAGCCCCTCAAATATTGAAATACTTCTGTCATGTACCCCCTATTCCAGAGATGGCTAACCTTTTTGCCAACGTGTGCCAAAAGCGTGGTGAGCGTGGGGGGGGTTCATGTGTGCGTGTGCCCACACCCATAATTATATGCGCCATGCCCCCCACGCATGCGCGTGAAACACCCCCCGGTGCTCCCCCCCGCTTTTGGCACGCGATGGCACAGTGTGCTCGGTAGGTCCGGTTTTTGCTCTCCGCAGGCTCCAGAGCCTCTCTAGGAGCCTGGGGAGGGCAAAAACAGCCTTCCCCATCCTTCCAGAGGCCCTCCAGAGGCTGGAGATGGCCCGTTTCCCTACTTCTGGTGGGCCCAGAAGGCCCGAAAATCAGCTGCCTGGCACGCACATATGCGCCAGAGCTGAGCTCACGTGCCCACCAATATGGCTCCCTGTGCCACCTGTGGCACGCGTGCCATAGATTCGCCATCACGGCCCTGTTCCTTCTTTTCTCTACACTAGCTAAACCCAATTCCTGCAACCGTTCTTCATATGTTTTTGTCTCCAGGCATCTTAGTTCCTCTTCTCTGCACTTTTTCCAAAGTCTCAACATCTTTTTTGTAGCATGGGGACCAAACCTGGATGCAGAATTCCAGGTGTGGCCCTTACTAAGGCTTTATAAAGCAGTATTAATACTTCACATCATTTTGATTCTATGCCTCTGTTTATACAATCTGTTCTGCCCCAGCTCCGGATTCCCAAGGATTGTGACTCACACCGACCGGTCCTTATCAAAGTTATAACGTACCAAGAATCAACAAAGTCTGGCAAAGGTTGGCAACCAGCCCAGAAAACAGGATACGATAAGACACTCACTCTCCAAATTGCTCTGTAATAATTACACGTTGTTTCCAGCAAGAAATTACTAACTGCGTGCGACTTAAATAGGCTAAGGGAGTGTGCAATGATCCTCAAACCTTACTCTCGAGGAGACCTCCTCCTCCTGAGTAGCCACTCCTGCCTTTTGGCAGCCCTGCGTGCTCGAGCATTGAGGAGAGGCTCCTCCACTTCGCTCTCTCCACTTGAAGGAGCCTCTGGCGGTTCTGAAGGCCCAGGCTGAGTCTCTGTCTCTGGCACCACATCCTCTTCAGCCTCCTCGCTGTCCGATGCGAGCGCCGGCTGTGCAGTTTGCTGGCACGACTCCACACCAGCTTCCTCGTCATCGGGATCAGCCACGATCCACGCAGGCTGCTGGCAGGCCACAACACAATCACACACAATTGTATTCGATTTTTTAAGTGATCGCAAAGGGGGATCACTTGACCCCAGGACACTGAAACCGTCATAAATATGAGTCAGTTGCCGAGCGTCTGAATTTTGATCACGTGACTATGAGGGTGCTGCAATGGTTGTAAGTGTGAAACACAGTCATAAGTCACCAGTGCTGTTGTGCCTTCGAACAGTCACTAAACGAACAGTTGCAAGTTGAGGATGTTATTTTACATTTATTTCTGCCGTTTCTCGTGTTTGGTTGAATTGCCTAAGTTTCTCTTCTGGTTTTCACCGTTAGCTGCCAAAGAGGCATGGCTCTTGAGAATGGCAGCTGTAAAAAGGTGTTAAATCAATACATAATAAACTAATAATCTAATGCAATGCGTAGTGTAATTAATATAATATATTAAATGAATATAATACATAATGAATTAATAAATAAATGCATAAGCAACAGCTAGAATGCTGCATCCAGTTTTGGTCGCCACATTACAAAAAAGAGGTTGGGACTTTGGAAAAAGTTCAGAGAAGAGCAACTAAGAGGACCAAAGGCCCGGAGACTAAAACATACGAAGAACGGCTGCAGGATTTGGGTTTGGCCAATCTAGAGAAAAGAGGAATTAGGGGTGACGTGATAGCAGTCTTCCGATATTTGAGGGGCTGCCCCAAAGAGGAAGGGGGTCAAATTATTCTCCAAAGCACCAGAAGGCAGGAGAAAAAAAACAATGGTTGGAAACTAATCAAAGAGAGAAGCAATCTGGAATCAAGGAGAAACTTCCTGACAGTGAGGACAATTAACCAGTGGAACAGCTTGCCACCAGAAGTTGTGGGTGTTTCATCACTGGAGGTTTTTAAGAAAAGGCTTGGACGCTTGGCAAAGATATTCCCCAATACTACACAAGACTGTTGGAAATGTAGAACACACAAGGGGACATTATATCACATGTGGTGGTCATGCCCAAAGGCAAAAAAATTCTGGAAAATGATTCAAAAACAGTTGGAAGAAATTACCACCCAGAGAGTGCCATTAAGACCAGAAACTTACCTATTAGGAATACTAACGAAACATTATGAAAAGGAAATACAGTACTTGATAATCCATACTCTGACAGCCGCAAGAATTACGTATGCACAAATGTGGAAATTGGAAGAGACGCCATTAGAGAATAAAATAATACAAAAAGTAATGGAATGTGCGGAGATGGATAGGCTTACTAAAGAAATACAGGATAAGGAAGACACAGAATACTATTTAGCTTGGCAACGATGGTACGATTGGCTAGAGAAAAGGAAAGTACAACAAGAAACGACCAAATAGGACAGGAAGGGAATACCAACAAAGGAAACCAAAATTAAGAAATAATCTTAAAATATCGTTATATAATGAAAGATGTAGATATATATATATATATATATCTACATATATATAGAAACATAAAATACCGAAGTATTTTTCTTTTTTCTTAAGATTCAAGTTATAAGACTTGATTTTAATGTATGGTTAGTTCATGTTATGTATTGTATGTATGTATGTATGTCTTTGTTTGTTTAATAAAAATTAAAAAAAAAAAAGGTTTGGACGGTCACCTGTCTGGAATGATGTAACGCAGCGATGGCTAACATTTTTGCCGTCATGTGCCCAATGCGAGGGGAGCGTAGGGGGGTTGCGTACACGCGTGCCCACACCCATAATTTAATGTGTCCCAACCCCCCACGCATGCGCGCGCAATCCCACGCACCCGGTAGGCCCATTTTTCGCCCTCCCCAGGCTCCAGAGGCTTTCTTGGAGCCTGGGGAGGGTGAAAACGGCCTTCTCCACTCCCCTGGAGGCCCTCTGGAGACCGGAAACAGCCCGTTTGCTAACTTCTGGTGTGCCCGGAAGACCCATAAATTCAGCTGGCCGGTGCATGCATGTGTGCCGGAGCTGAGCTAGGGCAACGCTCGCGCGCCCATCAATATGGCTCTACGTGCCACGCGTGCCATAGGTTCGCCATCACGGATGTAGGGTCTCCTGTTTGAGCCGGGGTTGGACTAGAAGACCTCCAAGGTCCCTTCCAGCTCTATTCTGATCGAAACGGCCTTCTGCAGATTATCACATCAAATTCCGATTTTACCAACGTCCATCGCACGTGGTGGTCAACCCAGGCACTCTCCCAGAGACCAAAGCAAGCTGCGTGTCACAGCAACAACCAACAAACCACACAGAAACTACCAGAAGACGTCAAGGGCCTTGGATAGTGCAGTGGTCTAAAGCCCTGTTATTAACATCAGCTGCCTGCAATTATTGCAGGTTCGAATCTCACCAAGGCTCAAGGTTGACTCAGCCTTCCATCCTTTCTAAGGTAGGTAAATTGAGGACCCAGTTTGTGGGGGCAATAAGCTGACTTTGTATAAATATACAAAAGTATGAAGGCTATTGCTTAGTGCATTGTAAGCTGCCCTGAGTCTCCGGAGAAGGGCGGCATATAAATCAAATTTAAAAAAAAAAGGGGGGCATCCCACAAATTTAACAGTCTGCAGAAACTTCCTCCCAGCTATCGTTCAAAGAGGCAGCCTCTCTCTCCCACGCCTCTCCGTGGTTAGATTGCTAACCACGTTTCGAAGCAATTTCCAGGCACCTTAAGCGCAAAGAGGTCACGATTGCAAATAGAACGAAGGGAGAAAGAGGCACAGAACATACCGAATAATAGAATTGGAAGGGGCCTTGGAGGTCTTCTAGTCCAACCCCCTCATCAAACAGGAGACCCTATACCATTTTGGACCAGTGATTCTCTTCTTAAAAACCTCCAGTGATGGAGCACCCACAACTTCTGGTGGCAAGCTGTTCCACTGGTTAATTGTTCTCATCCTCAGGAAATTCCTCCTTATTTCTAGGTTGTTTCTCTCCTCAATCTCTCCTTTGATTTATGTTGGGCTTCAACTCCCAAAATCCTTAGCCAGAGCATCCAATGGAGATGAGAAGAGCCTTGGTGGCGCAGCAGACTGAAGTGCTGTTAAGTAACACCAACTGCCTGCGATTACTACAAGTTCAAATCTCACCAGGCTCAAGGTTGACTCAGCCTTCCATCCTTACGAGGTAGGGAAAATGAGGACCCGGATTGTGGGGGCAATAAGCTGACTTTGTATAAAAAAAGATCACCGCTTGGGGGGGGGGGGGGGGGGCAAAAGCCCTACTAAGCAGGTATATACAAAAGTATGAAGGCTATTGCTTAACGCATTGTAAGCCGCCCTGAGTCTCCGGAGAAGGGCGGCATATAAATCAAACAAACAAACAAACAAATCAATGAGGGCAAGAAGAAACAGCTGGACTCGACAGGAAAACTCCAGCTGGAAGGCTGGCTGATTTTTAGACCCAGGTTCCTCCTTTTCTTATAAATCACCTTGTCCCATTCTCCATCTCCCACCGATCTGAAAACTCTCACTATTGGGGGGAAATACAGGTAGTCCTCGAGTTGCGACCACAATTGAGCCCAAGAATGTATGTGGCTAAGTAAAACATTCATGAAGTGAGTTTTGCCCCATTGTACGACTTTTCTTAACCACGGTTGTTAAGAGAATCACTTGCAGTTGTTCAGTTAGTCCCACGGTTGTTAAGTGATTCCGGTTATTGACTTTGCTTGTCAGAAGGTCGCGAAAAGGAAATCACATGACCCCTGGACGCTACCACTGTCATAAAGATGAGTCCGTCTGAATTTTGATCACATGACCGCGGAGGATGCTGTAACAGTCGTTAGGTGTGAAAGACGGCCGTGAAGCCACTTTTTTCAGTGCTCTTGTAACTCTGAACCGTCACTAAATGAACTGTTGTAAGTCAAGGACTGCAGTAGTAGCCAAAATTGTAGAAGCCTTTTGGGAAAAGTGTATTTTCTAAAACTAGCTAATAACATCATTTTTTTTTGGAGTAGTACCATAAAATTATATATCAGTGGAAAGATAATTTAATTGAGAACGTAATGCAATAACTTTGATGGAGGATTTGCCATCAGAATAGCCGTTACAGTATAAAGAAGAAAAGGGAAACACGTAGAAAAAACGAGATATACAAAAATGATCACCGTAGGAAAAAGCGAGATATACAGAAATGATCCCCATGTCAGTGAATCCTTCGTTGGGTAACCTTTAGCATGAATGACGGCCTTACAACGTCTTCCCATGGAGGGAACGGAGTCTTTGAGTTCTGCAGCTGTTCTCATGTGAAACCAAGATCGAATGATGGTTTCTATGAACTGGGTTTTATTGCTGGGTCGCTTCTGACTAACCAGTTTCTTTAGTCGGTTCCATAGATTTTTCAATGGGGTGAAGGTCTGGGTTCTTCCCAGGCCATTCCAGCAGTGGATTAGGATTATCTTGAAACTCCAAAATAAAAGTGGTGTTATTAGCCGTCAAACCTCAAAAATACACTTGTCCCAAAAGGTTTCCACAATTTTGGCCACTCCTGTAGCTGTACGTTTTGCCAAGATCCCACTCTAACGCCGGGGAAGCTGGAAGGAAAAAGAAGAAGGTGACAGCCAGAGTAGAGAGTTATATGGCTGCAACCTGGATGAAGTGAAGGAGCTGTTAGGGTCAGGAAGGATCCCACTGGAGAACATTCATCCTGCGTGGTCAGAAGAATGAAACGCAAATTTCAAAGCACATTAGCCATCCGGAGTCATCTTATAGAGGAGATGCGCGGCACGAAAACTGAATGAATGAATGATCATTCAATCAATCAACCGATGGACAGAAGTTGCGGGAGCTTCATCCCTGGAGGCTTTCAAGAAGAGACTGGGCTGCCCTCTGTCAGAAATGGTGTAGAGTCTACTTGGGCAGGGCGGGTTGGACTAGATGACCTCCAAGGTCCCATCCGGCTCTGTTAATCTGACGAACCAACGTTGAGAAATACTTTCTTAACATCTTTGTTATTTCCACAAGGGATGAAAACCTTCCAAGCCTCTGCAGAGAGGGGCTCATTTTTATGCAATCGGTATTTTGTGCAAGCCGACGTCTGGCGAGCAAAGTCAATGGGGAAAGCGGGATTCGTTTTGTGACCACGTGTTTCGCTTAGTGACTGTGATACGCTTAACCACCATGGCCAAAAATGCAGTAAAACTCGGGCACTTAACGGTGGCCTTGCTTCGCAGTGGAAACCCTGATCTCAATCTGACCCGATTTCCCCAGTCGTAAATCGAGGACTATCTGTAAGAACCATCTTCGGAGAGAAGATGCTTACAGACGTTGGGCTCTGATTAAGTCCAAGTCTGTTGCCCACCGAACGGGAGAATGTCGCTAACATTTTCTCTCATTTGGAAAACATTTTTGAAAGATTTTGCTCATTTTCTGCTAAGGGAAAAAAATGCAGAGAAATACAACCCCCCCCCCCCCGGGATTTCATCTAGAGGTAGTCCTCGACTTACAACAGTTCATTTAGTGACCATTCAAAGTCATGCACCCCTCATGCAGACTTCCAAAATATGCTCAGCCAACCTGTCACACACGGAAAATCGGGAGTTGAGGTGGTTCAGACCAATACAGGTAGCCCTGGACTTACAACGGTTTGTTTAGTGACCATTCGAAGTTACAGCAGCACTGAAAAAAGTCACTTAGGGCCATTTCTCACACTTACGACCGTTGCAGCATCCCCACGGTCAGGTGATCAAAATTCAGATGCTTGACAACTGACTCACCTTTATGACCGTTCTAGGATCACGTGATCCCCTTTTGCGACCTCCGGACACGAAAAGTCAGCGGGGAAGCGAGATTCACTTAACAACCAGGTTATTAGCGTATCCGTTGCAGCGATTCACTTAACAACTGCGGCAAAGAAAAGGTCGTAAAATGGGGCAAAGCTCACTTAAGGAGCGATTCACTTAACAACTGCGGCAAAGAAAGGTCGTAAAATGGGGCAAAGCTCGCTTAAGGAGCATCTTTTTTTAGCAACAGAAATTTCGGGCTCCATGGTGGTCGGATGTCGAGGACTACCTGTGTAATAGCTGCAGGCACAATAATCCTATAATTTGCCCCTCCCGGAGTTTAACCGATTAACAGAGCTGGAAGGGACCTTGTAGGTCATCTAGTCCAACCCCCAAAGTTATGACTTTGGAGTTTCATGCCAGCTGATGCCCGGCCTTGGCAGCAGGGAGCCCGTTTAGCGAAGTCCGATCCTGGGAACTATTTGTTTGTGCCCAGCCAGTGAAAGAGGAGACGGACTACGCCAGGCAGCCTTTTCAATCACCCGGGTTTTGTGCTCTCTCACTGCTATTCAACGGCCCAGCAGGCACGTGGTTGGCCTGCCTTGTATTTTTAGAAACATCTCTTCTGCCTGGCAAGTTGGGAAGTGGGTAGGTTTTCTGGGAGAGAGATGATGAAGGCTTACCGGGGAAAAAATGAGAACAAGCAAAACTTTTGGATCTCTGAATTGCCAAGGGATCCAGGAGCAAGAGAGAAAGAGATATTCCAGGCAACCTGATCCCTTATCTGGCCCTTTGCAAAAAAAAGGAGCTCACTTCCAATCTCTCAGGGGCTGCCCCAAAGAAGAGGGAGTCAAGCTACTCTCCAAAGCACCTGACAAGAAGCAACGGATGGAAACTAATCAAGGAGAGAAGCAACTTAGAACTCAGGAGAAATTTCCTGACGGTTAAAACAATTAATCAGTGGAACAACTCGCCTCCAGAAGTTGTGAATGCTCCAACATTGGGAGTTTTTAAGATGATGTTGGATAAATATTTGTCTGAAGCGGTGTAGGGTTTCCCGCCTGGGCAGGGGGTTGGACTAGAAGACCTCCAAGATCCCTTCCGACTCTGTGATGTTTGCAAGATGCGAGGAAGAACGGGTGGCGGGAATTTGGGTCTGTCTCGTTTACTGAAAAGAAGGACTAGAGGGGTGACATGATGGCAGGGTTCGAATATTTGAGGGGCTGCCCCAAAGAAGAGGGGAGGGTCAATTTATTTTCCAAAGCACCGGAAGGCAGGACAAGAAGCAATGGATGGAAACTCATCAACCTGGAATTAAGGAGAAAATTCCTAAGAGTGAGAATAATTAACCGGTAGAACGGCTTGCCACCAGAAGTTGTGGTGCCCCCGTCCCTGGAGGCTTTTAAGAAAAGATTTGTCTGGAATGGTATAGACAATGGAGGTTGGACTAGAAGACCTTCAAGGACCCTTCCAGCTCTATTATTTTGTTCTGTTCAACAGGAAAAGTTCACACAGATACACAGATATACATACAGAGAGACAAACAGTACGTCCCCTCTCCATAAACTCTTTCTTTCCATCTCTTTCTCTTTCCCTGCCTTGTCTCTCTCTATCTATCGCTCTCACTCTCTCTCACCCACACAATGTCTAACTCGGTGCCCTTCGAATGGGCCAGGTGAAGATGTGTGGACTTCAGCTCCCAGAATTCCCCAGCCAGAGTGAAGAATTCTGGGAATTGAAGTGCACACATCTGGAATTGCCCCATTGGGGAAAAAAAAAGCACTTTGATTTAGACCAGTGTTTCTCAACCTTGCTCGTTTTAAAATGTCTGGTATTCATGGCCAGTTGTGGAATTCTGGAATTTCTAGTCCATCCATCTTAAAGCATGCTGGCTGGGGGATTCTGGGAGTTGAAATCCAGCCATCCCAAATTATGCTGGCTGGGGGATTCTGGGAGTCAACCCATCCATCTTAAAAGTCCAAAGAATTGGACTAGAAAACCTCCACGGTTCCTTCCAACTCTGTTATTTCTCTTGAAGCTTGCTGGCTGGGGGATTCTGGGAGCTGAAGTTCATCCAACTTAAAGCATGCTGGCTGGGGATTCTGGGAGTTGAAATCCAGCCATCTCAAATTATGCTGGCTGGGGGATTTTGGGAGTTAGTCCACCTATCTTAAAGCATGCTGGTTGGGGGATTCTGGGAGTTGAAATCCGTCCCTAATTATGCTAACTGGGGAATTCTGGGAGTTAGTCCATCCATCTTAAAATTTGCTGGCTTGGAGAATTGGACTAGAAAACCTCAATGGTCCCTTCCAACTCTGTTATAAAGTTATTCATCTTGAAGCTTGCTGGCTGGGGGATTCTGGGAGATAGTCCATCCATCTTAAAGCATGCTGACTGGGGAACTCTGGGAGCTGAAGTCCAACCATCTTAAAGCATGCTGACTGGGGAATTCTGGGAG
>WNWU01000140.1:968644-980026 GCA_012654045.1 Ptyas mucosa
ACTGGGTGACTTTGGGCCAATCACCAGGAGACGGGGAGTTCTAGTCCTATCTTAGTCATGAAAGCCAGCTGAGTAACTTTGGGCCAATCACCAGGTGACGGTGAGTTCTAGTCCTGCCTTATCTATGAAAACCAACTGGGTGACTTTGGGCCAATCACTCTCTTTCAGGCCAGCTCCCCTCACAGGGTGGTTATTGTGGGAAAAACAGGAAGAGGAAGGCGTGTTGAATATGTTCGCTGCCTTCAACCCTTTTGTCAAAATAAACATGGCGGGATGCAAATAAATAAAAACTACATACAATACCCACGACGGCATTTTCTGCTGGAAAAAAAATTTCAAATGTGGCTGAACAACTGAATCCGATGCAGCAGCCTATCCCACAGTTTACAACTCCAAAGAATGTGGATTTCGCCCCTCCCTCCTTTTTCTGCCAGCAGAAACACCCCCACCCCGGCCATTAAAGCTTGCCTTGTCGCTGCAACCTCTTTTTACAACCCGTGCTCCGTTTGGACGCCCTGCAGGATGATGCCAAAAAACATTTTTTAAAAATTCCCACCCAGGCTGCAATCTGGTTTTAAGCAGCCGTTTTCAGCAGCAGCCAGGCAGCCGGTGGTGTGGTGACGTGAGTGGAAGGGAATGTCAGCATTTTGGGCAACGGGTGGGTTTTCAAACGGGGTGGCGCAGCGCAGGGAGGGGTTAAGAGAGGGTGACATTGAGGAGAAAGACTAGAAACAGGGAACAGCTGGATTCTTAAGCTTGGCGAACGGCTTCACGCAATCCATTAAATCCGTGTTTTTCAAACTTGGTCCCTTTTAAGATGGGGTGGGATTCAGCCAGTTCGCACCTATTCGGGAAAACCGGTTGTTAACTTTCTAAGCAGTTCGGAGAACCGGTTGTTGGAAGAAATCTTATTTTGGGTTTTTTCCCACTTTACAGGGCTAATCCTGTAAGGAATTACAACATTCTGGTGTTGTTTCTAGCCTAATCTTTATTGCCCTGCTTTCAGAAACTGCCTCTCTGGTTAACCCTTATTACATTGTAACAGCTAAGGCGAAGTGACATCGATGTGAGTGACGTCGAGTTGGCCACGCCCATACGGTCACATGACCACCGAGCCATGCCTACCCAGCTGGTCATTAGGGCAGAGAACCGGTTGTTAAATTATTTGAATCCCACCACTGGGGAGGACTACAACTCCCAGAATTCCCCAGCCACTGCAACCATCATAACACTACAACCACAACTGACCCCCAAATTTATGTTGCTAAGTGAAACTTACGTTAAGCGAGTTTACCCCCATTTTATGACTTTCCTTGCCACAATTGTTAAGTGAATTGCTGCATTTGTTAAATTAAGTCACAAGGTCGTTAAACAAATCGGGCGATCAGAAGGTCGCAAAAAGCTTCGAATGGTCACTAAACAAGCTCTTGTAAGTCGAGGACTGCCTGTACACATCTAAGTACAGGTAGTTCTCAACGTACGATCACAATTGAGCCCAGAATTTAGATGAAGTGAGACATCTGTTAAGTGAGTTTGCTCCATTTTGCGACGTTAAGTGAATCCCTGCAGTTCTTCAATTAGTAACCCGGTTGTTAAATGAATCTGGTTTCCCCCATTGACTTGGCTCGTCAGAAGGTCGCTAAAGGTGATCATGTGACTCTGGACACTGCAACCGTCGTAAATGTGAATCACTTGTCAAGCATCCGAATGTAAGTCACAAGACCCTGGGGGATGCTGCAACGGTCATAAGTGTGGGAAATGGTCATAAGTCACTTTTTTAAAGTGACGTTGTAACTTTGAACAGCCACTAAATGAACTGTTGTAAGTCGAGGGCTAAATAGCAATAGAAGTATGAGCCGTGGTGGCGCAGTGGTTAGAGTGCAGGATTGCAGTCTAACTCTGCCCATTCCCAGCAGTTCGATCCTGACCGGTTCTAGGTTGATTCAGCCTTCCGTCCTTCTGAGTCGGTAAAATGAGGACCCAGTTTGTTGGGGGCAATAGGCTGACTCTGTAAACAGCTTAGAGAGGACTGGAAGGTACTGTGAAGCAGTATGTAAGGCTAAATGCTATCTTCCTTCCTTCCTTCCTTCCTTCTCTCCCTCCCTCTCTCCCCAGAATGCAGCATTGCAGGCTAATTCTGCCAACAGCCAGCAGTTCAATCCTGACCGGCTCAAGGTTGATTCAGCCTTCCATCCGTCTGACATCGGTAAAATGAGGACCCAGATTGTTGGGGGCAAAGAGGCTGACTCTGTAAACCACTTAGAGAGAGCTGAAAAGCTCTGTAAAGTGGGATATAAGCGCTAGTATTCTTCCTTCCTTCCTTCCTTCCTTCCTTCCTTCCTTCCTTCCTTCCTTCCTTCCTTTTCTTTCTTTCTTTCTTTCTTTCCTTCCTTCCTTCTTGATTCACAGAGAAACTGCTTCCCTGAAGATTTCGGGTCGAAAGAGAAATACCTCAACCACCCAACTCCACCTTCCAGCTCTGGGCTGCTAAACCGGCTGAGGAAGATTCCTGGCCAATCCCGGAAGACAAGATGGTGACTCCCCCAGCCCAGCTGATATTGCCAGCTCTGACTGACAGGTGTGCATCTCTCCCATCGCCTGATTATCGACGTAGAATAACCGAGTGGCAAGGGACCTTGGAGGTCATCTAGTCCAACCCCCTGCTGAAGCAAGAGACCCTACACCATTCCCGACAGGTGGCTGTCCAGTCTCTTCTTAAAAACCTCCAGCGATGAAGCACCCACAAATTCTGGTGGCAAGCTGTTCCATGGGTTGATTGCTCTCAGTGTCAGAAAATTTCTCCTTATTTCCAGGTTGAATCTCTCCTTGATCAGTTTCCATCTCTTCTTCCTTGTCTGGCCTTCGGGTGTTTTGGAAAATGGCTTGACCCCCTTCCTCCTCTCTGGGGAGCCCCTCAAATATTGGAAGATGCTCTCCTGTCTCCCCTGGTCCTTCTCTTCCCTAGACTAGCCAGGCCCAGTTCCTGCAACCGTTCATCGTATGTTTGAGCCTCCAGTCCCCTCATCATCCTGGTTGCTCTTCTCTGCACTTTTTCTAGAGTCTCAACATCTTTTTTATAGTGTGGTGACCAAAACTGGATGCAGGACTCTAGGTGTGGCCTTACTAAGGCTTTATAGAGTGGTATTAGTACCTCACTTGATCTTGATTGCACCCCTCTGTTAATGCAATTTAGGAATGCATTGGCTTTTTTGGCTGCCGCCACACACTATTGGCTCATATTTAATGGATTGTCCACTAGGACTCCAAGATTCTTCTCACAGTTATCCAACACCTGTCATGCTAGGAACCCAATACAAGGGCAGAACCATAACTGAACCCCAAATTTTCCTTGCTAAACAAAGCTCAGTGAGTTTTGCTCCACTTTACGACCGTTCCTGCCACTGTTGTTAAGTGAGTCGCTGTGGCTGTTCAGTTCGTAACATGGCTGCTATGTGAATTTGGCTTCCCACTGATTCGGCTTGGAATCATAGAGTTGGAAGGGTTTTGTATTTCAAGACATTGTCATTCCCTGGTCAAATCTATACTGTGGTTTTTTTTAGCCTTACAGAAATCCGGAATAACAAAGAGTTGGAAGGAACCTCGGAGATCATCTAGTCCAACCCTCTGCTCAAGGCAGGAGTCCTTATACCAAGCCGCTCAAATTTTTGTCCAAGTCTATTTTTGAAAACCTCTAGTGATAGAGAACCCACAAGAGACGTTGAGAGAAATGTAAGTTTCCTCTCTTTAGATAATGTATTTAACTGGGTCAGCCCAAAAGTGCATTTAGTCAACGCTCAAAGGGTGGGTTGGTTTTTGACCGGGTTTGTTGCTGTGGCTTGGTCCCTCAGCCTCTTGGTTAGATCAGGGGTCAGCAACCTGTGGCTCTGGAGCCACATGCGGCTCTTTCACCCCTCTGCTGCGGCTCCCTGTCACTCAAAAAATGTGTCACAACCGCCAATGTGTGACACCCGCTGGCAAGCGATTTATTGAGCTTTTCAACCTCCGGTAGGCCAACCATGGATAAATCCAAGAAAAGAAAAGTTTCAGAAGAAAACAGAACGTTTAATTCAACTCCATAGGCTAGTTTTGTGGCCGCTGAAGAAATAGTCAGGCACGGGAAGGATTTTGTGGCTCCCGGTGTTTTCTTTTCTGTGGGAAACGGGCCCAAATGGCTCTTTCAGTGTTTAAGGTTGCAGACCCCTGGGTTAGATTATGCTCCAATGTCCTGCGCAAATCAACCATGTAAGAATGGGCCTGGCTATCAGCAGAAGCTGACAACGCAGGCGGTGACCGGATTATAGTCTTTACGGATGGCAGTTTCGCTGAAATGCTTGATTATGCCTTGTTTTTGCGTTTTGTACTGTGAGCCCTCCATTCATCAGGCTGAGATGGGCAGCTATATAAATCCAACCCGTCCATCCGTCCGCGAGTTGTACACGCTTGGACTATCACATTTTTGCAAGGTTTGCGTGTACAAAAGGCATCCAATCGTTTGTATTTTTGTTTCCAAAATACAGTTTCACTAGCGTTTTCTCAAAGTATAACCCATTTCTGTGTACAATCTACATGCAGCCAAGGCAAATTTATTTAAAAAATAAAAAAACAACCACAATATTGTCAAATGGCACTCAAAATTACTCCGAGAATTACCTTCAACGTGTCGAAGGATAACCAAGGTTCAGTTTCGTAGTTTGGGGATTCAAAATAGATCAGAGGAAATCGTTTCCTCGACTTACGACCATTATTTGACCGTTTGAAGTTACAACAGGGTTGGGAAAAAAATGACTTCTGACCCGTCCTCAAAGTTATAACTGTCGGATCACTTGGCAACCAGCTCACACTTACGACGGTTGCCAAGTCTTCCGGTCACGTGATCCATGATTTATGACCCTTCCGGCCATCTTCTGGCCATCAAAATCAATGGAGGAAGCAAGATTTGTTTAACAACTACAGTGATTCGCTTAATGACCACGGTAAAAATGGTCATAAAATTAGATCCGGTCATGTGATGCCTCATTTAATGACTGCATTGCTTAGTGACCAAAGTCCCAATTCCAATGGTGGTTGTGAGGCGAGGACTATCAATATTAACAAAAAGAATTTGAGAGTTGCTTCTCAAACCATGAGTGAAAATATGAGAGCAGGACTCATCTTACAATATGCAAAATGTTTAAAGCAAGTTTCTCCAAACTTGGCAATTTTAAGACTTCTGGACTTCAATTCCCAGAATTCCCTAGCCAGCATGGGGAATTCTGGGAATTGAAGTCCGCAAGCCTTAAAAGTTGCCAAGTTTGGAGAAACCTGCTTTAAACCTTATTTTTAAAACTACACAACAACTCTGTGCTATGAATGCAGTCTGGTGGAACCAACAAACCCACATTCTGGCTTTATATCATAGCCAAGATCACCCATGCCTAGCTGAAGTAAGCCAACATTGTACTGTAGCAGCCATTGTGAGCCAAAGCCTAAGCAATCATAGAGTAGGAGCCAGATCGGCCTTATCAGTCCTCCAAGGAAAAGAGTCAGATGGATAGACTAGAGTGGCTTAAAGAAAACAACAACAACACAAGGTTCTCTATGAGAGAAGTCCCTGCCAGACTTGGCGGTGTGGAAGAAGCAACTCCCCAAAGCTGATTGGCTGCTGTACCACAGCCACGCCCACTCCCATGCCAGCTTGGCCAATGGGGACAGAGCCATTGACATAATGAAGCTTTGTGGCCAGAAGATTGATGGAAGTTATTTTAATGGACACGTTGGCAAGAAGGGCTCCGGCTGCTCGCTGAAGAGCCCAGATTTGGGGGGAAGGAAAGCGGGACAAAAATAAAAGCGTCCGTGTTTTAAATGCAAAGTTTAAAAAAGAAAAATAAGTAAAAACGAGTCCCACAAATTGAATTTGGTGCATTGGAAAAAGATAAAACCAAAGATACCCCCAAAGAAACAGATGAAGAATTTTCAGATCCCAGTTGAATGTCTGCTCCTGACTTTGCAAAATATGATGCTGGCTTAGGAGAATTTCATTTCCGATCTCTCCCCTGTAAAAGGCCTCCTTGCCTGATAAGCCAGAGTTGAACCCAAATCAAACAGACCAAGAAACTAAGCTAAGCTAAACTGAATTTCCTTTTCCTTTCCTTTCCTTTCCTTTCCCTTCCCTTCTTCCTTTCCTTTCGCTTCCCTTCTTCCTTTCCTTTCCTCCTTTCCTTTCCTCCTTTCCCTTCCTGTCCTTTTCTTTCCTTTCCCTTCCCTTTCCTCCTTTCCTTTCCCTTCCTTTTCTTTCCTTTCCCTTCCCTTCTTCCTTTCCTTTCCTTCCTCTTTCCTTCTTCCTTTCTTTTCCTTCTTTCCCTTCCCTTCTTCCTTTCCTGTCCTTTCCTCCTTCCCCTTCCTTCCCTTCCCTTTCTTTTCCTCTTTCCCTTCCCTTCCCTTCTTTCTTTTCTTCTTTCCTTTCCTTTCGTCTCTTCCTTTCCCCTTCCTCTCTTCCTCTCTTCCTTCCTCCCTCCCTCCCTCCCTCAAAATGTCTTAAGTGATTGACAGGCTAAGAAGATCCTTCTGCTGTCCATCTCCTAATCCTGTTTTCATCTAGTTTTACATTTTTAATTTACGTAGCTTGACTCTTTAAATTCGGTTTCTGTTTTTATAATGCATAAGCGTGGCCAGAGGCGTCTTATAGGGGAAACGGACGGCATAAACATTTCATAAATCAATAAAATAAAAACGTCACTCATCGCCACTCACAAGGGCACCTTCAGGGAGGCACACCCTGTCATCTCTCCTGCCGCACTCCCAGCAAAATATCTGCAAAATATCTCACCACCTACCGTGCAATTAATCGCCAATTAATGGGCCTCTATTTCTATTACTGCAAGAATTATGAAAGAAAACACAAAGAAAAGAGTGGGGAGAACCCCGTTTGAACAGAGGGTTGGACTAGATGACTTACAAGGACCCCTTCCAACTCTGTGATTCTATTCTATTCTAAGTCCAAAGCAATGCTTCTCAATCTGTTTTCCCTTCCTAACCCAAAACTGTTCATCAAACTTATCTGATTCTAAGGATTGGTCATAAATCTCTACTTCAATTACCATCAGAATTCCGAAGGGTCATTGAACAAACAGTCCTAACATGTATTTTGAAAAGAATATTACTGCGTGATCCTTTCAACAAATGACCAACTGACAATTTCATTTATTTGAATGAATACTTTGGGAAACATTTAAATATGTTTTACTGGACAAGAGTGGCCAAAATTGTGGAAACCTTTTGGGAAAAAGTGTATTTTTGAGGTTTGATGGCTAATAACACCACTTTTTTTTTTGTTTGTAGTTTCAAGATAATCCTATTCTACTCCTGGAATGGCCTGGGAATAGCCCAGACCTTAACTGAGTTGAAAAATCAATGGAGCCGACTAAAGAAACTGGTTAGTTAGAAGTAACCCAGCAATAAATAAATTGCTTAACGCATTGTAAGCCGCCCTGAGTCTCCGGAGAAGGGCGGCATATAAATCGAATCAATCAATCAATCAATCAATCAATCAATCAATAAACCCAGTTAATTGAAGCCATCATTCAATCTTGGTTTCACATGAGAACAGCTGAAGAACTAAAAGACTTGGTTCCCTCCATGGGAAGACGTTGTCAGGCTGTCATTCATGCTAAAGGTTACCCAACGAAGTATTCACTGACATGGGGATCATTTTTGTATATCTTGATTTTTTATGGTGATCATTTTTGTATATCTCGTTTTTTTTCTACGTGTCTCACTTTTCTTCTTTACACTGTCACTGCTATTCTAATAGCAAATCCTTCATCGAAGTTATTCTTGATTAAATTATCTTTCCATTGATATGTAATTTTATGGTACTACTCCCCAAAAAATACTCAGGTATTTCCTGTTTACCTGAAAATAAGACCTCCCCTGATAGTAAGCCCAATCGGGCTTTTGAGCGCATGTGCTGAATTAATCCTCCCCCCTCCCCAAAAATATTTAAACGCAGAGCTGGAAATCAGGTAAGACGGCAAGAGGAGCCCCATCTTGCTCTACGCACCCCAAAATAATAAGACCTCCCCGAAAATAAGGCCAAGCGCTTATTTCAAGGTTCAAAAAAAATATAAGATAGGGTCTTATTTTCGGGGAAACACGGTATTAGTTAGTTTTAGAAAATATATTTTTCCCCAAAGGTTTTCACCATTTTGACCACTACTGTATGTGGCAATCCTTAAGTCAATTTAAATGTCCTTGTGGTCCTGGGTTCAGGTGTCAGTACACTTTTACCCAATATGGGGTAATTTACTCAGGTTTGGGAAATGCTGGTTTGAGGGATGGTAACACCAATAAAGCTCTTCAGATCGCACAGAACAAAATGGTAGCCCAGCTTTTAAAACTGCACGCATGCGTTTTCTGGTTTGAAACACCAACACAAAATATAGGTAGTCCTTGACTTACAGCCGTTTGTGTAATGGCCGTTCGAAGTTACAGCGGCACTGAAAAAAGGGACTTACGGCCATTTTTCACACGTATGACTGTTGCAGCATCCCCATGCTCGCCTGATTTACATTCGGATGCTTGACGATGGTTCATATTTATGACGGTTTCAGTCAGCAGTGGGTTTCTACATATTCTTACTACCGGTTTGCCCCGCGTATGTGTTTTGCTCACTCGTGTGTCTTCCGCGCATCCGCTCGGTCTTGAAAACATGGCTAAATAGGACGGCATTACATCCTGGAGTGTGGGCAGGCCCAGTCGCCGCTACCGGTTTTCCCGAACCGGCTGAATGCCATCTCTGGTTGCAGTGTCTCATAGTCACGTGATTCCCCTTTTGCGACTTTCTGGCAAAGTCACTGAAGTGATTCACTGAACAAACGGGGCAAGAAGAGTCGTAAAACGGGGCAAAACGCACTTAGCCAATGTCTCACTTGACGTCAACATAAAATTTCTGGGCTCAGTTGGTGGTCGTAAGCCGAGGACGGCCCGTAGTTCAGCACAGAACTGGTTGGTTTCGACAGAGAACGATCACGGAAGCCGAAGCTGTGTGTGGGAAGAGCCAAGATTTTGTTTCTTTCCCTGCCTCGACAGGTTTCTTTGGAAGGATTTAGAGCCAGAAATTCTGGAACAGCTTCCGAGATCGCGGCATGGAGCATGGAGGAATTGCTACCCTCTTCCTTCTCTTTGGTCGCTCTCCAAACAGACCAGAATTTCGACTCCAGGTTCCCAGGAGGGAATCCAACCCACACACGGAGGGCAGATTCGGGAAGGGTACCTTTGTTGCCAAATCAAATTCCCACCTTTGTGCAAAAAGTGAAGACATCAGGGCCACGCCCCACCGAGGCGAAACCTTGCGTTATTTCTATTATTTTTGTAATCTTTTTCTGCCTCATCGATTTCATTTTATTTTTTTTAAAATCCCTTCAAAGGGGTCCAGTTCTCGAAGTTCCCTTGGCAAGGTTTTTCGAGAAGTGGTTTGCCATTATCTCCTTCTTAGGGCTGAGAGAAGTGACTGGCCCAAGGTTACCCAGCCGGCTCGGTGCCTAACGTAGGACTAGAACTCGGGACCTCCCGGTTTCTGGGCTTAATCACAGCACAGCATTTATCCTAGAAGGCAACGCGGGTCACAAGCCTTGTCAGTTCCGATCTGCCCATGAAAAAAAAAACCCACTGGGCCTGGGGTATCTGAAGATTAACAGGGTTGGAAGGGACCTTGGAGGTCATCTAAGTCCAACCCCACGCCCAAGCAGGAGACCTTACACCATTTCTGACAGATGGCAGTCCAGTCTCTTCTTGAAAGCTTCGAGTGATGAAGCTCCCACAACTTCCGAAGGCAACTTCTGTTCCATGGGTTGATTGTTCTCACTGTCAGAAAATTCCTCCTTATTTCTAGGTTGAATCTCTCCTTGGTCAGTTTCCATCCATTCTTCCTTCTCTGGCCTTCGGGAGCTTTGGAGAATAGCTTGAGCCCCTTCCTCCTCTCTGGGGCAGCCCCTCAAATATTGGAAGATGCTCTCCTGTCTCCCCTGGTCCTTCTCTTCACTAGACTAGCCAGGCCGAGTACTTAACAGATTAACAGAGTTGGAAGGGACATTGGAGGTTATCTAGCTCAACCCCCCACCCAAGCAGGAGACCCTGCAACATTTCTGACAGATGGCAGTCCAATCTTTTCTTGAAAGCCTCCAGGGATGAAGCTCCTACAACTTCCGAAGGCAACTTCTGTTCCATGGGTTGATGGCTCTCACTGTCAGAAAATTCCTCCTTATTTCCAGGTTGAATCTCTCCTTGATCAGTTTCCATCCATTCTTGTCTGGCCTTTGGGTGCTTTGGAGAATAGCTGGACCCCTTTCCTCCTCTCTGGGGCAGCCCCTCAAATATTGGAAGATGCTATCCTGTCTCCCCTGGTCCTTCTCTTCCCTAGACTAGCTGTGCCCAGTTCCTGCAACCGTCCATCGTCTGTTTTATCCTCCAGTCCCCTCATCATCCTGGTTGCTCTTCTCTGCACTCTTTCTAGAGTCTCAACGTCATTTTTTGTAGTGTGGTGACCAAAACTGGATGCAGGATTCTAGGTTGGTCTTGCACGTCCACATTCACACACCCAGCTTTGCACACTGCTTGCCACACCGAAGAGGGTGGGGAGGGAATCTCGTTTCAGAAGAATGGACTGCAAGCCATTCGAACACCTCGGGCTCTGCTCTTCACTCCTGGTGTTAAGACGAAGATTGTGCTCAGCCCTTCCTCCCCTCTGTGAGCCCAGGCACACACAAACACACCTTTGCACGTCTTTGCAAGCCTCTGGGCAGGAGCCGAGAACCTGACCAGACCTATCCTGCTGCCTTTGTTGCAAAAACCTGCCTTGGCTTGTTCCTGGCTGTGAAGGTGGCAGCTTCTTTCCAACGGGAACAAGATTTCGAATCCGTGCCTGCCTCTCTCACACCCACTTAGGATTGGAACGAGACAGGCTGATCAGGTCGATAAGAAGCTCACCTCCACGCCAGGGCTATGCGAGTGGGGGGTGGTGGTGCTAGCACCCCCCAAAAGCGTCCCACCTGGTCCTCTTGTCCCACCAAATTCTCACTGTCATCTTCCCCCCTCCCCATCCATGCATCCTGTCTTCCCCCCTCCCCCCCCCCCATATTCAGTGGGTCTTCCCACCCTGGCAAAGGTTTTCCAAGCTCCTTCCCTCCCCCGATCTCTTAAGATTCTGCTGGAGGCATCTTCTCTTGGGCCTCCATATTTGGGCAAAAAAACTTTCCCAAAGAAATCTTGCCAGATCTGAAGGGTTTCTGGTGAGGAAGAGCACTGAAGCGCAGCTGTAAAGGTGTTACGGAGGGGAGGGGAGAGGAGAGGGAAAGGGAAGAGAAGAGAAGAGGGAAGGGGAAGGGAGGAGAAGAGAGAAGGAAAGGG
>WNWU01000140.1:991579-1006279 GCA_012654045.1 Ptyas mucosa
AAGGGAAGGGAAGGGAAGGGAAGGGAAGAGAAGAGAAGAGAAGAGAAGAGAAGAGAAGAGAAGAGAAGAGAAGAGAAGAGAGGAATGGCATAGCATAGCATAGCATAGAATAGAACCTTATCAATAATACAAAAAGAAAAACAGAATACACCATCTGGTTCCAGGATTAAAACAAATGGAAGGTTAAATGCAGTGCTCCTTAAGACACTGTGATCCTACAAGCAGGGCAGCCATCAGAGAAGTGAATCTTCCTTGCAGGATACCCTTAATTAATCCGGTCCTTATCTCAGCTGCCTTAATTAAAAACTCAGCACTTCTGTTGACATTACAATACATTACAATAATGAGGAACCGCCCGCAAAAATAAAAAAATGAGAGGGGCAACGCAGGACTTTCATCTATAGCCTTCCAGAGGTGCTCGATGGGTGAGATGGCTGGCTCCTTAAATAAATAAAAATAAACACATAACTCGGTGCAAAAGGAGCCCCTTTTGGGGGGGGCTCTTCTGTTCCTCTTTTTGTACCCGCACCGTGCGTGGAAAAGCAGTCCGCTCTTTCACGTTTTCTCCCACGTGCCCGGTTTCTGCCTGCGGTGGCTTGAACGGAGGGCGATACAAACCCAAGGCCGACGAAGCCTACACAAATCAGAAGGCCTCACTGAAGCTGAAAACAATAAATAAAATAATAAAATAAAAACAAGGACCAATAGGCTGAAAAACAGCTTTTATCCCAAAGCGGAAACTATAGTGAATTCTACCGCACAAAGTGCAATATGAATGCAAGGTTTTCTTTAATTCACTTGTATAGAATGTGGTGTGCTTCTGTTTTATTTTTATAGTGTTTTTTTTTTTATAGTTTGCTTATGCAAAATCAGAGGTGGGTTTTTCAGCAGGTTCTGACCAGTTCTAGCGAACCGGTAGCGGAAATTTTGAGTTGTTCGGAGAACCGGTAGTAAAAATTCTGACTGGCCCCGTCTCCATCTATTCTCTGCCTCCCGAGTTCCAGCTGATCGGGAGGGAATGGGGATTTTGCAGTAACCTTCCCCTGGATTGGGGACGGAATGGAGATTTTATAGTATTCTTCCCCTGCCACGCCCACCAAGCCACACCCACAGAACTGGTAGTAAAAAAAATTGAAATCTACCACTGTGCATAATGTACACGGATGATGGCCTTTCATTTCATTGTATGAGGTGCAATGACAATAAAGTAAAGTAAAAAGTAAAGTAAAAAGTAAAAAGTAAAGTAAAAAGTAAAGTAAAAAGTAAAAAGTAAAGTAAAAAGTAAAATAAAAAGTAAAGTAAAAAGTAAAAAGCAAAGTAAAAAGTAAAGTAAAAAGTAAAAAGTAAAGTAAAAAGCAAAGTAAAAAGTAAAGTAAAAAGTAAAAAGTAAAGTAAAAAGTAAAGTAAAAAGTAAAGTAAAAAGTAAAAAGTAAAGTAAAAAGTAAAGTAAAAAGTAAAGTAAAAAGTAAAGTAAAAAGTAAAATAAAAAGTAAAGTAAAAAGTAAAATAAAGTAAAAGTAAAGTAAAAAGTAAAGTAAAGTAAAAAGTTAAGTTAAAGTTAAAGTTAAAGTTAAAGTTAAAGTTAAAGTTAAAGTGAAGCGGTGTAGGGTTTCCTGCCTAAGCAGGGGGTTGGACTAGAAGACCTCCAAGATCCCTTCCAACTCTGTTATTCTGTTCTAAATCGTCCAGTTTCTGTCTCCTCTCCTTTTGGGTCAAAATTCGGGCGTCTCAGCCTTCTGGCGCCAACCCTCAATTTCATCATTTTGGAACAAAGCAAGAACCTTCATTTCATCCCTTCTCTCTCTCTCCGGCAGAGCAAGACCGAATAAAAAGAACAGGGGGGAGGGGGGTGTTTGCGGGAACAGGCCAGAGGCGTCTGCCCACCCATCCCCTCCGAGCCCCCCGTTTCATGGGCAGCCATTCCGACCGTGTGGAAAGCCGAAAACCTGGCAACGTCCCTCCGTGCCAGCCAGCCAGCCAGCCGGCTGGCCCGGAGAAGCAAAATGCAAGACAAGCAGGCAGTGAATTAAACACGCGGCGGCGTTCAAAACATTCAGTTCCAACTTTCGTGGCATCAGCAGAAAGCGGCAATGGAGTTGGGTGGCCCTGGGCCCAGAGAGAGTGTCAGGCAGCTCCAGGCCCAGTGGTGGGAAACTGGGCTGCGGAAGGTCGGGGTGGGGGGGGGAGGAGGAAACCAGGCTCTTCCAGTCTGCCCCAGTTAAAAAAAAAAAAGAAGAAGATTATTATTTATTTAGCGTAGGGCGGTTGAAAAGAGGGCATTTTCCCAGGTAGCAAATGCGGAAGGAAATGTGGCATTCACGGACAAGGTTGGAAAATGGAGATAATTAAAGCAATTTTTCAGGGTGCAAAAGATCTGACCCTCCTCTTGCCAATCTGGACTCCAGCATCCATAATCCCCAGCCCAACTCCTAGCCAAAGAGCTGAGGACACCCGATTGAAATCCATTCCACTCCGCTGCTGTTGTGCCACCGTAAATATTTGGGGCGTCGCTGCCCCCATTTCAAGAACGCCCCGACCTCATCGCTACGCACACCCATTCCGTAAAAGTCACACACACATACGCACGCTCTTTCCCCTTCTCGGAAGAGGTCTTGGCAAGCCATACAACAGCCCACCCCTGCAGAGTAGGCCCAGTCTATGGCAAACTTATCTTACGGTCTTGAAGAGCAGGGCAAAAAAAAAAAACCAAACCCTGGTCCCGGGAGGTGAGTCACAGATTGGGAACGAAGAAGGAAAAACAGCAAAAACAAGACAAAACTCGGATTAAGTTTGCACGACACGCTAATCTAGGTTAAAGATAGTCCGCTTAAAACTTGTTTTATTTACTTATTATTATTATTAATTAGTTCAATTTATATGCCGCCTTTCTCCGAAGACTCAGGGTGGCATTTATTCATTTAAGTAACTTCGAAAACGGCACTGAAAAAAAAGTGACCGAGGACCGTTTTTCACACTTACGACGGCGGCGGCATCCCTAACAGACCCGCGAACAACATTCGCACGCTTGGCAAACTGGCTCGTATTTATGACGGCTGCAGTGTACCCCAGGCTCACATGATCCCAATTTGCGACGGGAAGCCAACTGTGTGACTAATTGAACAAACTACAGTGAGTCACTTAATAAATATGGCAGGAAAGATTGTAAAATGGGGGGGGAGGGAAGACTCAGGTAATCATGGTCTCGCTTAGCGACAGACAATTTTGGGCTCGGTTTGAAGTTGTCCCAAATTCCAAGGTGTTGTCGGAATCCGGACGAAACAGGGTGGATGAATTTGGAGTGTTTGTCTGAGCCGGGAGCCCATCCAGCTACATTGTGCGACTTCGGTTTCGAAAGCTTCCATGACAATTCTGTGAATTCGACCGATTTCAGGAGCTGCCCCCACCCCAGTGTTGGGATTCAGCCGGTTCGCACCACTTCAGGAGAACCGGTTGTTAACTTTCTGAGCAGTTTGGCAAACTGGTTGTTGGAAGAAATCATTAGGGCAGAGAACCGGTTGTTAAATTACTTGAATCCCACCATTGCTCTACCCTACTTATCCTGCACTTCCAAGGGGTCTCCCTGTCTGCAACTGGACACCGAACCCGCTCTTCTCTCTCAAACATAAAACCCATGGGTTCCTCAAATACTCCGTGACCTCCTCGGTCAAGCAAAACAAACCATCCATTCAAAATATTGTCACCCCAAATCTTTCCTGACTCCTCAGCACAGCACCTCTGCACCCTGACCCCCCCGTTTCCGACCCTAGCAGATTACTCTTAACTAAAGAGGTCAAAAATATATAGGGAGAGCAGCACGTCAAGTGGCAGGGAGTTCCACGGCCTAACTTTTGCACCCCGAGGTACTTTGCAGTCCTTCGATGCTGACCAACACCAACCAGGCTCTATGCCAGCCCTGCAGATCAAAAGATTCCTATCGGCTGGGTTCACACAACACCTCAGTTAAAAGCAGGGGGAAAAAAGATTTCTGGTTGGGGGAAGTTGCGAGAACACAGCCTTGCCTGCTCTTAAGCCAGACGGCAATTCCTGGCTTCTGAAAAAATCTCTCCCCCTGCAAGATCTGGGTAGCCCCCCACCCTCCCCTTGGGGTTATCCAAATCTAGTGGCTCTCCACTAGATCTTCTGAACTGGGTGATTGCAAAGCCCCTTTTCATTCTTCCCTTATTTGAACTTTGGTTTGTGCAACTCTTTGAATTTAGAATAGAATAGAAGGGACCTTGGAGGTCTTCTAGTCCAGCCCCCCGCTCAAGCAGGAGACCCTATACTATTTCAGACAAGTGACTGTCCAGTAGTCTCTTCTTAAAAAGCCTCCAGTGGTGGAGCAGTCACAACTTCTAGTGGCAAGCCGTTCCACTGGTGAATTGTCCTTCTCTGTTAGGAAATTCCTCCTTCATTCCAGCTCGCTTCTCTCTCTTCAATTAGTTTCCAACCATTTTTTTCTTTCCGGTGCTTTGGGAAATAAATTGAAACCCCCCCCCCCTCTCTTTGGGGCAGCCCCTCAAATCCTAGAATACTGCTATCATGCCGCGCCCCGCCCCCCAAATTCTTCTTCTTTTAGCTTTTACACTGCATCTCTCCGTTCTTCGCCGCGAGCCCCCCACCGCCCGGCCTCTAAATCACATCAATAAAAATAGATCAATGAAAATAAACCCAGCCAGGGTGTCCTGTTAACTCTGGGAGGGGTCCAGCAGCTTATGCAATCCCAGCTTTTTTCCCCCCCCTTTTTTTTTTCTTCCTTTCTTTCTCTCCTTCCTTTTCGGCGATTTTGCACCCCCCCCCTTTTTTTGTGTTTCGGAGGGGGGGGTCGTGTGAATCCGCGCTGGCCGCTTTCTGGCTCGCCCCTCCTTTCTTGGGGATTCCCTGGGCTTCTGCTCTCCCCCCCCCATACCCGCCCCCTCCCTCTCCCTAGATCAGAGCCGCCCCCCCCCCCCAGCCTTTTTTTTAGGATGGACTTGGCTCTTCTCCTGCAAGGGAGAGCGTGGCTGGCCTTCGTCAGTCTTTCCACCCAGTGCATTCCAGAGGCCTGGCGGGGAGGGGAGGGGAGGGGGGAGGGGGGGGAGTGCTTCCCCGCCCAGAGGGGGCCCAGCCCCAGCCAAGGAGCCAGCCCCCGCCCCGCAATCCACATTCACGCCAGTTGCAATAAGTAAAGGGGTGAAAAAGAAAGAAAAAGAAACAAACAAACAAACTTGCAGAAGAGAAAAACGAAGGAGCGAATGGGTGGGTGGGGTGAGGTGGGGTGGGGTGGGGAGGGGAAGGGAAGGGAAGGGGGTGGGTGGGGTGGGGCCGCTGGGCACTGGGCTTCCCACGAGACCGACCGAAACATCCCTCTCTCTCTCTCTCTCCCCCCCCCCCCCAAAAGTGCTTTTTTGGGGGGGGGGGTTTCAAGAGACAACTGGATTTTCTTAGTTTTTTTTCCCCTTTTGAAGACATTTCACTTCTCATCCAAAAAGCTTCTTCAGCTCTGACCGGATAGTGGGGAATGGAGGATAGTGGGGAGTGGAGATCCCTCTCTCTCTTTCTTTCTCTCTCTTTCTTTCTTTCCCCCTCTCTCTTTCTCCCTCTCTCTTTCTCTCTTTCTCTTTCTCTCTTTCCTTCTCTCTCTCCCTCTCTTTCTTTTTCTTTCTCTTCTTTCTCTCTCTCTCTTTCCTTCTCTCTCTCTCCCTCTCTTTCTTTTTCTCTTTTTCTTTCTCTCTCTCTCTTTCTCTTTCTCTCTCTTCTTTCCTTCTCTCTCATTCTCCCCCCTCTCTCTCTTTCTCTCTCTTTCCTTCTCTCTCCCTCTCTTTCTTTTTCTTTCTCTTCTTTCTCTCTCTCTTTCCTTCTCTCTCTCTCCCTCTCTCTCTTTCTTTCTCTTTTTCTTTCTCTCTTTCTTTCCCTCTTTCCTTCTCTCTCTTTCTCCCTCTCTCTTTCTTTCTCTTTCTCTCTTTCTCTCTCTCTTTCTCTTCTCTCTCTCTCTCTCTTTCCTTCTCTCTCTCTCCCCCCCTCTCTCTTTCTTTCTCTCCGTCTCTCGACGCGGCTCTTCCAAAGCAAAGTCGGAGCGGAGTCACTCCGGCAAAAAAAAAAAACACAGAGCTTTTGGGGGTGGTTGGGGGGCTTTGCAAAGGAAAAGGAGGGGGTCCCAGCCCCCTTTTCCCCTCCTCCCCAACTCCTTTGGCTCAGGCTCTTCGGGCACAGCTGCCAACCTGCGTCCCCCACCCCCCCACCCCCGTTCCGCAACTCCGGGGCGAAGGCTGAACCCGGAGCCGCGCCCTGTCCCGTAGTGCACACGCGGAGAAAAAGGAACGCCAGTCCCGAGAGAGAGAGAGAGAGAGAGAGAGAGAGAGAGAGAGGGTGGAGAAGGTCCCCGCTTCGTGGAACCCCCACGGGTGTCCCCCCCCTCCCCACAACCCGTTTCCTTGAGAATGCCATGAAAACCCTCCACCCGAACCGGAGTCACTCCGGATTAAGCCAACGCCTTGCTGGCGCGGCCAGCCACATCAGCTGCGGCCCTTCGCGTGCTCGCCCTGTGCCCAAACTTTTCTCCGACGGGTCCATCAATCCCGAGGGTCCCCCTCCCACCCCACCCCAAAAAAGGAAGCCCACCTGCCCGCTCGGTCCCCGCATGGAAAGGTTGGGGGGGGCTTTGGCGAGGCCACCCCCGCTTGCTTTCTAAACCGAGATGGGGTGGGGTGGGGTCCCTTCCCCGCTCCAGATTCAAAAAACCCCTCCCCAAGGCTGGGGGGCACGTCCAGCTTCTCTGGAAAAGGAGGGGCGCGATTGCAAACCCCCCCCCCCTTTTCTGATCAGTCCGAAGATTCTGGGAAGACGGGGACACCCCTCCCTCTCCCCAAGCCGCACAGTCTCTTGCCCGAAGCCCCTTCCAGTGCCCCCCAGTGCCCCCCTTCCACTGCCCCCTTCCACTGCCTTCCAGTGCCCCCAGTACCCCCTTCCAGTGCCCCCCTTCCAGTGCCTTCCAGTGCCCTCCTTCCACTGCCCCCTTTCCAGTGCCCCCCAGTGCCAAACTTCCCCACCAGTTCCACGCGGACTGGTCAGGGCGGTGCCCGGGGTCGGGCAGGAGGGAGGGGGCGCCCCTTTTCCTGCAAGGCGCGACTTATTGAGGGAGGGGAGGGCCGGACCCCCAATGGGGGGGGGGGGAAATCTCCAAGTGGTATCTTGCAGCCGCGTGCGACTTTTTGGGGGGGGGCAGCTGGCCCCAGAGTCCCCCCACCCACTGAAAGGGGGCTCCGGGAACCCCCCCCCAGACGCGACCCCCCCCCTCCCCGCCCTCACCTGTCGGTCCGTGGCTTTCAGCTGCCCAGCACGGCCATTCCAGGCGCCGTCCCGGTGTAACGCCCCAGACCCCCGAGCTGGATTCCTGGTGGCGGCGACCGAGCCCTTGGCCAGCGGGCTCCTTGACTAAGCCCTGCCGCGGGAACGAAGCGAGTGGGACGCTCCCCGCCCGGCTGCGGCTCTTGTAACTCAGCCCGGGATGGGTGTGACTCTACGCTCGGCCCTCGTCGGGGAAAGGGAAGGGAGGGGAGGAGGGGAGGGGAGGGAAAAAGAGGCGGCCAGGAGGACAGAAGGAAAGGGAAGGAAAGGGAAAGGCGAGGGAGGGAAGAAGAAGAAGGGAAAAGGGGGAGAGGAAGGAAGGAAGGAAGGAAGGAAGGAAGGAAGGAAGGAAGGAAAAAGGAGAAGGGAAGGGAAAGGAAAGAGGCGGACAGGAGGGAAGGAAGGGAAGGGAAGGGAAGGGAAGGGAAGGAAAGGAAAGGAAAGGAAAGGAAAGGAAAGGAAAGGAAAGGAAAGAGGCGGCCAGGAGGACAGAAAGAAAGGGAAGGGAAGGGAAGGGAAGGGAAGAGGAAGGGGAGGGAGGGAGAAATGAAGGAAGGAAAGAAGGAAGGAAGGAGAAAGGAAAAGGGAAGGGAAGAAAAGGAAAGAAGGAGCAAGGGAGGGAAGGAAGGAGGGAGGGAGGGAGGGAAGGAGAAAAGGGAAGGGAAAGGAAAGGAAAGAGGCGGCCAGGAGGACAGAAGGGAGGGAAGGAAGGAAAGGAAAGGAAAGGGAAGGAAAAGGGGAAGGAAGGGAAGAGGAGAAAAGGAAAGAAAAGAAAAGGAAAAGGGGAAGGAAGGGAAGAGAAGGAAAGGAAAGGAAAGGAAAGGAAAGGAAAGGAAAGGAAAGGAAAGGAAAGGAAAGGAAAGGAAAGGAGGAAAAGAAAGAGGCGGCCAGGAGGACAGAAGAAAAGGGAAGGGAAGGGAAGAGGAAGGGGAGGGAGGGAAGAAGGGAAAAGGGGAAGGAGGGAGGGAGAAATGAAGGAAGGAAAGAAGGAAGGAAGGAGAAAGGAGAAGGGAAGAAAAGAAAAGGAAAGAGGGAGCAAGGGAAGGAAGGAAGGAAAAGAGGGAGGGGAGGAGGGAAGAATGAGAGATAGGTTGGTTGGAACGAAGGAAGGAGAAAGGGGAAATGGGAAGGGAAGAAGGAAGGAAAGAAGGAAGGAAGGAAGGAAAGGGGGGAAAGGAAGGAGGGAGGGAGGAGATAGGTTGGTTGGAATGAAGGAAGGAAAGAAGGAAGGAGAAAGGAAAGGAAGGGAAAGAAGAAATTGCCTTTCTCAAGGCAATTTCAAGTGCTTCCAGCCTTAACTGGCAACCAGAAAACAGAGGCTTTTTAAAAAAGAAAATTAGCACTAAGCATCTTTCCCCTGCCCTATGGCTTTCAAAGATAGACTGCCTCTGATGCGGGAGGCTCCCTTCAGCCCCCACCACCGCCATTCGCCTCTTCCTCAATTTTCCCTTTCCTCTCCTGGAGTTGCTTCAATCTTACCCCTCCCCCCATGGAAAACCGTTGCAAAACCAAAGATGGGTGCAGCCCACAGCAGAGCCGCAGGTAAGTTCTGCACAGGTGAGGAGTCCCCAACCGGAAGGAGCAAAGACGTTTTCCGACTGCCCCCCCCCACCCCCGGCAGGATTGGGGCAACGCTTGGAATTTGGGGTTTCTTGGGACAAAAGGCCAGGAATGCTAAACCAGGATTGGTGCAGTAGCTGAATCCCATTTCTCTGCTGCGAAATCCCAGACTCCAGACTCCGTCCATCCAGGAGCCGGAGATTAACAGAGTTGGAAGGGACCTTGGAGGTCATCTAGTCCAACCCCCCACCCAAGCAGGAGATTCGACACCATTCCTGACCGATGGCAGTCCAGTCTCTTCTTGAAAGCCTCCAGGGATGAAGCTCCCACAACTTTCGAAGGCAACTTTGTCACGTAAAATGTCTAACCTATATATATTCCTACCACTCCATGGTTCATCCAGGGTTAACCCCACTACACAACCCATAACTCCCACAATCCCACCTTACCTTAACTCCTCCCCCTGGGTACAAAAGCACCAGCCACATGGGCATCGGGCAGTTCCAGACATAGACCTGAAAGGAAAGGACATAGGTCAGTTACTACTGAATGTTTAAGCCTGTGATATATTTAAGCTATAAATAAATATATTGCAACAAATACTAATTTGTATCGAGAGTTAGTGGGCTAGATCCTCCCAACTCAACAATATGGTAGCAGAGGATGGTTGCCCGTAACTCCCAGCCAAGCTGAGTGCTCAACAAAGAAGAACAGAATAAACACCAGAGCGTTTACCAGACAGATGGGCAACTTCTGTTCCATGGGTTGGAGGTCACCCCCCACCACCCAATGCCCACTTATGCATTCATGAGAAGGGCACCCTTGCCCCATCCTATGCCTCTTCCTCCTCACCCTCCAAAGTCAACATTTCGAAAGCTCTTCAGCGCTTGCATTTCACCGCCGAAGTGAAAACAGGACTGGCCAGATTCCCAGGTGCTGTTCACACAAGCAGACTTAGTTGGGTCCTTCAACGACCCGGCAGCTGCATTTCCACAAATATCCGGTTTGTCTAAATTCGGATTTGGGGGCAGGGGAGGTGGGGGGGAGGCAGGGAGTAAATTAGCCTGGGTGCAAGCACGGCTAATTTGATTGGTTTATGATTCGAGGGATTGCGCGCACCCAGAAATATGAATTAACTTAATAGCCACGTTCATTGAGTGGCGTGAGCTCAGGGCTTGCTTACTATTGATTTGATTTAGGTGATTTTTATTCTGCCTTTGTTACTTGATAAGTCACTCAAAGTGACGGACGTGTCACCTAATATTCCTTCTTCTTCCTGTTTTCTCCACAACAACCTTGTGAGGTGGGTTACGCTGGGAGAAAGAGATTGGCCCAAAGTCACCCAGCTGGCTTTCATAGTTAAGGCAGGACTAGAACTCCCAGTCTCCTGGTGATTGGTCCAAAGTCACCCAACCAATTTTCGTGCCTAAGGCAGGACTAGAACTCCCTGTCTCCTGGTGATTGGGCCAGAGTCACCCAGCTGGCTTTGGTGTTTAAGGCAGGACTAGAACTCACCATCTCCTGGTTTCTAGCCCAGCACCTTAACCACTATATCAAACTGGCTCTCTAGATCAGGCCTGCAACCCCCTACCTCATTGGCTGGCTGGGGAATTCTGGGAGTTGAAGTCCACAAGTCGCATCTTTGCCAAGGCCGAGACCGCAAGCCGGCTTGTTTTCCAACTGGGAAATTAAAACCCTGGCTTTGAAGAAAAATGCAAGACAACCTTGCTATGTTAATCACTTCTCTTCCTCCTGTCACCCAGCTTCCACACATGGAGATCTGAAATCTTGTGGCAAGGAGTTCCATACATTATCGAACAAATGCAGGGGGATAATTTGTCCCATTATCCAGCTGCGGTTAGCAGATTTGCATGAGATCTTGTGATTTCCCACACAAATTCAAGGGCTCGGTGCCAAAGATTTTATCAAAAGGGAGAAGCTCTGGGATTTTCAAGAACGTTTTGGAAAAAACAGGCCTCAGCCAGAGCTCAGTCCCTCTCCCTCGGCTCAATCTACCTCACAGGATTGTGTTGTAGAGAGGGAAATTGTAAAGTGGGGCCAGCGTGTTTTAACTTCGGAATGGACGTTGATTTTTGGTGAGTTCACAGAAGCAACCGGACAATTTTTCTTGATACGGTTAACCCCCCCAAAAAATCTGCTATATCAGATTTTACAAAATTTACAAAATTCGTTTAGTGACTGTTCAAAGTTTTTCATACTTAACGACCCTTACAGCATCCTGAAGGTCATAAGATTCAAAATACAGCAGCTGGGCAACTGACTCACATTTATGACGGTCGCAGGGTCACTTTTGTGACCTTTCTCACAAGCAAAGTCGACGGGGAAGCCAGATTCACTTAACAACCGGGTTACTCCCTTAACAACTGCGGTGATTCACTTAACAAATATGGCAAGAAAAGTCGTAAAACGGGACAAAGCTCACTTAACAACCATCTTGCTTAGCAACGGACATTTTGGCCTCAATTGCCTTGGATAGTACAGTGGTCTAAAGCCCTGTTATTAACATCAGCTGCCTGCAATTATTGCAGGTTCGAATCTCACCAAGGCTCAAGGTTGACTCAGCCTTCCATCCTTTCTAAGGTGGGTAAATTGAGGACCCAGTTTGTGGGGGCAATAAGCTGGCTTTGTAGAAATATACAAAAGTATGAAGGCTATTGCTTAGCGCACTGTAAGCCGCCCTGAGTCTCCGGAGAAGGGCGGCATATAAATCAAATTTTAAAAAAAAATTGCGGTCAAGTATCTGTATTCTCTTCTTTAAAATTTCCTTGTGGTCTTCCATCCAAGCCCTTAAATGGTCTGAACCTCCTTTCCTGTTTAGAACTCAAGTCCAGCTGAGCTCAGCCACCCCCATGCAGCGTGAGATGCAATGCCCAGACTGCGACACGGAGCTAATCAGCCTGTGGAACTCATTGCCACTAAGACGCGAACCTCACGTCTTTTGATAAGTTGGAAAATTTATTTTTTGAATTTTTAAAAAAATTTTAAACAAGCAAAACATAAAACAAACATCCATCATCCAATACAATTGCAAACAAGTGTGTCGAACGGTTACAAATCCCTTTGCTCTTGGTTTTAAAAATTATCTAATTTCTCCTATTGTCAACCTGATATATATCTCTATATCCTTATCCTCATTGGTCATTTGCCTAACAATGGCATTATCATTCCAAAAGAAATTATTTTCACCTATTATATTAAGACATTCGTTTTATAGTTCATATTTCATTTCCATGTTTTGCTATTTCCATTTCATTTCAGAAGTTGGAAAATTGAAACAAGAGCCATGTCGGTTAAAAACCAAAAAGAAAAAAGAAAAAGAAAAATTAAAGTTAAAAAGTAGCAGAATCTCTCGGCAAACAAAACAAAGGAAAGGGATTACAGAAGCCAGCGGGAAGATTTTTGTGCGGCCTGGAAGTTTGCAGAGATGAGCTGTTGATAAGCAAAGGTGTTTTCCCCCAGTGGGTCAGAGAGAAAGTTTTAACTGTAGGAAATGGGTCTGTGGGGAGGAGACGTCCAGGCCGCAAAACTTCCTGTGTGGGTTGTGGAAGGGTGACGGGGCTCCACATCTCCCTGTGAGATGAAAGCAGCTCCCTTTCTCAACTCCACAGAGCGATGCCCGTTTGCCGGTTGTAAATACGTTGTAAATACTCATCACCTGCAACTGGTTGTTAGCCCTTAAATAGCCTCACAATACCCTGGTTTTTAATTCCGCGCCTCCTCCCCCCACTTCCCTCGAGGGCCGTGATGGCGTGATGGCACGCGGAGCCATATCTGTGGGCACGTGAGCATGCACACACCGGCCACCTGATTTTCGGGTCTTCTTGGCCCACTGGAAGTTGGGAAACGGGCCGTTTCCAGCCTCCAGAGAGGTGGGAAAGGCGGTTTTCGTCCTCCCCAGGTTCCAAGAAAGTCTCTGGAGCCTGGGGAGGGTGAAAAACGGGCCTACCGGGCCCACCGTGCCATCGCGTGCCAAAAGTGGGGGTCACACCGGGGGGGTGTCATGTGTGCATGCGTGAGAGGTGGGGCGCATTGAATTATGGGTGTGGGCACGCACACGCGTGATCCCTGTGGGCTCCCCCCGCTTTTGGCACGCGACAGCAAAAAGGGTAGCCATCACTCTTCCAGGGGGAAAATGCCTTTGGGAGTTCCCCCCCCCCCTCATTTTTCTCTCTTTTGATGCTTCCCCAAAGCTTTCATGAAATATAGAATCCTAAGGCTTCTATGAAAGGGACCTTGGAGGTCTTCTAGTCCAACCCCCTGTCCAAGCAGGTGTTCTGCCCCCGTCTCACACACGCACCCAAGCAGCCAGCCGGGGGTTAAATAACTTTTCAAACACCCAATGTCAGTTATCAGAAACTTGGCAGCAACTCCGTAGCTGCCTGCCAAGTACTTTACTCCAAGAAGGAGGGGCTGTTCCTCCACCAGATAACACAAACGAAATACACACAGTTTTAAACAGTCCAGTTTCGTAAATTAAATCCACAGCAGATTTAGGCGTTGTTTTCCAGAGGTGCAAAGTGACTTGCCAGAATTTTAGCTTTGTCCGTCACAGAGTTTGAATGGCCACCACACTCCCTTATATAGCCTGTGGGGTGTGGCCCAGTGACTCAGCTTAATCTCTGGCACGCCTCCTCTTCTGCTGCATACGCTTGTCTCGCCAACGCTGGCGTGGATCCAGCCACAACTTATCTCCGTCGTCGCTATCCGACTGATCGGAGACACCTGGCTCCTGGCCAATCTCTTCTCCTTCGGCCGACACCTGAAGCATTGCCAGAGAGGAGGGTCCTGGAGAGGGAGGCCTGGCCGACTCCTCTCCTTCATGTTCGGAGCCTTCTTTCTCCGATAAGAGGGGCTCGGGGGTCGGAGCCACAACAGCAGGAGACCCTATACCAGTGATGGCTAAGCTTTTTGCCGTCGCGTGCCAAAAGCTGGGGGGGGCACGCAGCGGGGTCGTGCACGTATGTGTGCCCACACCCATAATTCAATGTGCCCCGTGCATGTGTGCAGCCATAATAATATTCTGGACTCTCCCGTTGAGAATGAGCTGCTCAGCCGTCATGAGAATCCAGAACCGAATTTAGGAACCGAAAAGGATTCTGCATCATCTGTTGGAAGGCCAAGAAGTGAAGAAACATCTGGCCAACACATGAGAAATAATTTATTGGGACCCACAGATGCTATAAATCAGTGTTTTTTTTCCCCAACTTGCCAACTTTAGAGGTGTCGGCTTCAACTCCCAGAATTCTCCGGGGAATTCTGGGAGTTGAAGCCGACCCCTCTGAAACTGCCAAGTTTCAACAAAAAACAACAACCCTGCGATAAAATTACAGCCATTGCTTTTCCTTTTCTTTCTCTCTCTCTCTTTTCCTCCCTCCCCCCCCCTTTTTTTAGGTAGGTGACATGATTAGATAGGAAAGAAAGAAAGAGTTTCTTAATAAAGGGCGAATCGATCAAAAGCTAGAATAAGTGATAGAAATAAGAGAAGGGGAATGTTAGCGTATGCATTTTTATGTCATAAAATGAAAGTAATAACAAGACAAAACGTGCAATAGTTGAACAATGATAGACTATAACTGTGAAGGCGAACCTATGGCACACGTGCCACAGGTGGCACGCAGAGCCATATCGGTGGGCACGCGAGCGTTGCCCTAGCTCAGCTCTGACATGCATGTGCATGCCAGTCAGCTGATTTTTAGGCCTTCTGGGCCCACTGGAAGGCTATTTCCGGCCTCCGGGGGAGGGGAGGGCATTTTCGCCCTCCCCAGGCTCCTAGAAAGACTCTGGAGGCCGGGAAGA
>WNWU01000140.1:1082363-1116382 GCA_012654045.1 Ptyas mucosa
TCATGTATTTTTGCAGGCACTGATCTACTCATGTATTTTTGCAGGCACTGATCTACTCATGTATTTTTGCAGGCACCGGTGTACTCATTTGTTTTCTTTTAACACTAATCAGCTGTAGGGCAGCCCTTTGAAGCCCGGCGGCAAGAGTTTAAACAGTTTTTTTCCCTCTAGCCATCAGCTGGGACTCAGGAGGCAGCAATAGATTGGGGGTGGGGCCAAATAAAAGGTAAGAATAATGTGGGGGGGGGTGCAGAACCAGTTCAGTGATGTCATATCGTCACTGCTAGCGGCTCGGGAGAACCGGGCCGAACCACTGGTGTATAACTGCTTGCAACGCCTCCCGCCTCCTCCTTTTCCAACCTTAAAAAGACAGAACGGCCGTTTAAAAAGAGAAATCAGGGGGTGAATTTCCTGACCGTCAAATTGCGCCATCTTCTCGCACAGCTTCAAGTCCCCCAAGATGGCTTTGAACTGGGGCTGGTTAACGCAGGTCATAAACCAACGGTTCACATTTTCGTATGGCTGGCGGAAGGGGGGCTCCAGCACCTGAAAAAAAGGGGAGAAAAGGAGGGAAATCTCAGCTCAAGCGACGCCCAATCGGTTTCTTTCAACATGGACTAAAATATACAATAGAGAAATGAGATCTTTGATTGTGAATGTATTAAAAAGAGCCTTGGTGGCGCAGCAGACTAAAGTGCTGTTAAGTAGCACCAGCTGCCTGCAATTACTGCGAGTTCGAATCTCACCAGGCTCAAGGTTGACTCAGCCTTCCATCCTTCCGAGGGAGGTAAAATGAGGACCCGGATTGTGGGGGCAATAAGCTGACTTTGTATAAAAAAAAAGAACACCGCTTGGGGGGCCCCCGAAAGCCCTACTAAGCAGGTATATACAAAAGTATGAAGGCTATTGCTTAACGCATTGTAAGCCGCCCTGAGTCTCCGGAGAAGGGCGGCATATATAAATTGAACCAATCAACAGCGGCTAGAATTGTGTTTGCTAAAAATTGGAAAAAGGAGAAAATCCCAACGCAAGAAGAAATTATTAAGAAAATAATGGAATGTGCAGAAATGAGCAAATTGACATTTGGAATTAAAGAACAAGATAAACAATACTATAAGATATGAGATTTATTTTATCAACGGTTAGATAAAAAAGACACGGAAATGAAATATGATCTTTCTGATACAAATAATGTAGAATTATTGTAAAGAGGTGCTATTATTGGAATGACTTAAGAGGATGGAATGAATGGTATAATACAAATTAGCTCAAATTTTAGAAGGTCTGGTATGAAATGAGGGAAGAAATAGCTGTATTTAAACATATGATTAACCAGAATAATAATATACGGATATATATGAAGATGGTGAAGATGCACAAAAGACTTGTAACCGACCGACACACTGTATTTGTAATTGAAGATAATTTTTTATTTTTTTGTTATGTATTTGTTTAAAAAATAAAATCTTTTTTTTTTAAAAAAAACCATGGACTAGACAAAAAGGGAGTAACTAGGACGGGTGTCAGCAACCTGTGGCTCTGGAGCCTCATGCGGCTCTTTGGGCCCTCCACTGTGGCTCCCTGTTGGGTGATCCCACCACTGCCTGCCCCCCCCCCCGGTCACTCCTCGCCTGGTCTGAGAAGGGACCCGGGGATGCCGCAACCGCCATAAATACAGGTAAGTCTTCGACTTACGACCACAATCGAGCGCCAAATTTAGGTTGTTAAGTGAGACATTTGTTAAAGGTAGTTTTTGCCCCGTTTTATGACCTTCCTTGTCATGGTTGTTAAGGGAATCACTGCAGTCGATAAGTTAGTACCGTGATTGTTAAGTGAAAATGGTTTCCCTATTGACTTTGCTCATCGGAAGTTCTCTCTCTCTCTCTCTCTCGCCCCATTTTGTCTGTCTCTCTCTCCTTCCCTCTGTCTCTGTCTCCCCACTCTCTTTCTCTTTCTCTCCCCCTCTCTGTCTCTTTCTCTCGCCCCATTTTGTCTCTCTCTGTCTGTCTCTCTCTCCTTCCCTCTGTCTCTCTCCCCCCTTTCTCTCTCCCTCTCTGTCTCTGTTTCTGTCTGTCTCTCTTTCTCTCTCCCTCTCTCTCTCCCTCCCCCTCTTTCTTTCTCTCCCTCTCCCTTTCTGTCTCCCTCTCTCTGTCCCCCCTCTCTTTCTCTCTCCCTCTCTGTCTGTCTCTGTCTCTCTCTCCACACACCAATTTTACAACCGTTAAGCAAAGGTAGCAGTTGTAAAGGGAACACGGAAGTCTTAAGATCTGCAATTGACTCTTTGCAGGAAACTTGACATAAAAAAGCTTATTGCCAACAATGGATTTACTCAACAAGCCGTGCTTGTTTTACAACCACGTGCACAGACAAAAGGTTGTAAACCACGGTCACATGACCACCGGACATTGCAAACAGCTGTAAATGCAGGCCAGTTGCCTAGTATCCGAAATGCAATCGTAACAGAATAACAAGAGTTGGAAAGGATCTTAGAGGTCTTCGAGTCCAACCCCCTGCTCAGGCAGGAAACCCTATGCCAGGAGTGTTAAACTTTCAAATTTCTCCTTATTTCTAGGTTGAATCTCTCCTCGGTCAGTTTCCATCCATTCTTCCTTCTCTGGCCTTCAGGTGCTTTGGGAAATAGCTTGACCCCCTTCCTCCTCTCTGGGGCAGCCCCTCAAATATTGGAAGATGCTCTCCTGTCTCCCCTGATCCTTCTCTTCACTAGACTAGCCAGGCCCAGTTCCTGCAAACGTTCATCGTATATTTTAACCTCGTCTCCTAATCATCCTGGTTGCTCTTCTCTGCACTCTTTTCTAGAGTCTCAACCAGGGGTGAAATGCTCCCGGTTCGGACCGGATCACCCGATCCGGTAGCGATGGAGGTGAGTGGTTCGGAGAACCGGTAGCAAAAATCCCTGCCCTCCGTCCCCCATTGCCCAGCTGAGCCGCGCGATCATCAGAGGCTTTTTTTTTTTTACTTCTAAAAGCATTTTTTCTACAACCTCTTCGGCTGAAGAGCCTTTGCTGCTCTTTTAAGCCTTCTGGGAGGGGCCAATCATCTCCTGGCCTTACTTCCGAGTCGTCCCTTTTATTTTAACTGTTTTTGCCTTCTGGCAGCTCTGTGCATACGCGCACTGGGAACAGGCTCCTCCTGTTCCTCTGCCTCTCTGCTGTCTGACTCTGGAGACTCCGGAGTCCACGCATCACTCCCAGATGGTCCCGATCCTCTCTGCCTCCGACACAGAGCCTTCGTCCGGGCCTTCCCCAGACTCTAGGACTGGCCCATGGTCCTCCCCAGCCCCCTCACTGTCCGACCCCGCTGTCAATTCTGCAGACTGCTGGCGGACCACAACACTAACAAGCCTCTTGTCCAGTGGTGGGGTTCAAATAATTTAACAACCGGTTCTCTGCCCTAGTGATTTCTTCCAACAACCAGTTCATCAAACTGTTCAGAAGGTTAACAACTGGTTCTCCCGAAGTGGTGCGAACTGGCTGAATCCCATCACTGCTCTTGTCCTCGGAGGCCAATTCCTCACAGGGGAGAAAATGCCCAGCCCTGCTCTTTCTCCAACAGCAATCCCAGGCCCCTCAGCGGCCCCCTTCCCCCTCCAGGACCTCCTCAGCCACCTAACAGAGACTCACCTGCTTGTAAAGCCAGAGCAGAGTGCAGACCACGGTGATATCCGCCAGCGTGATACGCTCCCCGACCAAAAACGTGCGAGTCTTCAGGTGAGAATCAAGCAGGCTCAAGATCCGTTTCACTTCCTCCTTGGCATACTCCGTAGCCTGCAAAGGGGCAGCAAAAACTTTAGGGGGTCAGCCTAGGGATTTGTGGGGTGGGTGTCAAAGAGGAAATCCACACACAGCCCCAGAAGCTGTCAAAAGCCAGAGGGCCTTTGCAGGAATATGAAACAAAGTCTCTTGAATATATCGAAACACAGTACTATTTTGTACTGTGTTTCGATATATTCAAGAGACTTCGTTTCATATTTAACTTGTTTTTTTTTCAAGCGCAGGAAGTCTTCGAGTCACGACGAGGGAACCCAAAATTTCCGTTGCTAAGTGAGACAGGTGCTGGTTAAGTGAGTTTTGCCCCATTTTACAACCTTGCCACAATTGGTAAGGGAATCTGGATTCCCCAGGGATTTTGCTCGCTAAAAGGGACCACGGGACCACTGGAACCGTCATAAATATGAGTCAGCGGCCAAGCAGCCGAAGTCTGATCACGTGACTAGAGATGCTGCAACGGTTGTGCGCAAAATAGTTATGACTCACCTTTTTCAGTGCTGTTGTTGAGGACTACCTGTGGAGGTAGTTCTTGACCTATGACTGTAATGGAGCCCGCCCATTAAGGTTGTAAGTTGTGACAGTTGTAAAGCAAGTCACCCATGTAACCAATTCGATTTTGCCATTATTTTTTTGCAGCAGTTGCAAAGCAAACCCTTTGTTCATTATGGGAAAACCAGGATTTGCCACATCCTGGTTTTCCGTCAAACCGTTGTAAGATGCTGTCATGTGACTGGGGGACACTGCAAATGGTAGTAAATGCAGGCCAGTTACAAGACCCCAAACATCTGGTCGTGTGATGGGTGTGTTCCCCCAGATGCCAGAACTGGGTCCTAAACAGCTACAGGAAGTCCTCGACTTACAACTTACCAGTAGTTGCTTAGTGACTGTTTGAAGTTATGATACGGCCGGGAGGTCCATCGTAATTTCAAACAGTCATTAAGCAACTAAGTTGTAAGTTAAGAACTTCCTGTATCTACCTAATAATAATAATTTTATTGTTATTATACGTATATATGCATTATACCCATACAACGAAATTCACTTAACACCCAAAGACCACCATGCATAACAATCCCCAAACACCCCCCCACACACCACAAATTCCTCGCCCCTAAACCACCCAAACATCCACACAACACACCAAGTAATGCTGTATGCTAATACTGGTGGTGACCCTTTGGTTCATGGTTGAGTGCGATTATAGCTCTGGGATTAAAAACTATTCAGAAGACGTGTGGTTCCGAGTTTTCATTTTTCTACATCTTCTGCCAGAAGGCAAAAGTCCAAAAAGATTGTAAGCAGGATGGGAAGAGTCTCTTGAGAATGTTCTGCAACTTTCTCAAACAGCGAGATGCGAAGATGTCGTCCAGGGGTGGTAGCTGGAGCCCGATGATATTCTGGGCAGTTTTAATGATTCTCTGTAGAGCTTTTTTGTCCGCTACAGAGCTGCTCCCGTACCATGCAAGAATGCTGTATGTCAGGATACTCTCGCGATAGTAGGACAGAAGTAGATGCTGAGATGCTGATATCTACTCTGAACTTCATGATTAGCAAAATATTTTTTTTAAAGTGATTTCTGCCCCCTTCTAGCTTTTTAGATGATCGGGGAAACCTCTTTTTCTATAAAATTGGGAGTGCCTCTTACCTGCTTGTTGTATTGCATGATGCCAAGCGTGGGGAAAACCCAGGTGCTGGCTGGGGGCACAATGTCGCTGTCAGCAAAGCTCACCCATTGAAGGATCTGGGAAGCCGCCTCTTGAGTTGTGCCTCGGAGTTCCTCGTTGCTGACTGGGAGAGGAAAACTGGCCAGTTAAGAGAAGCCACAATCATATAGCCAAAATAAGGAGTAGGTTGAGATTAATAGTTAAAATGAAATGAATAAGTTAGGTTTAATAACAGAAATAAAGATTATAAATGCTGAGCTCAATAGTTAAGAATAAAATGATTATGTTGGAATTTAATATTTTATGAATGTTTGTAATAATTGTATGATTTATACTTTAAAAATTTATCCATCTAAGCAAATGAAAGAGAAAAAGGGAATGATAATTGGTTAAGATTTAAATAACAGGTTTTTGGGGATAACGGCATAGTCAAATAATAGATTTGAGGGAAATAACTGAGTAAAATATTAAGTTGTATTAATTGAAAATTAAATTTGTTAGTGATTTGTATGAATTTGTGACCGGATCAAAAGCTTTGTTTTGAAAAGGTATGTTTTATGCTTATGTTTTAAAATAATAAAAACCTTTTTTTTAAAAAAAAGAGAAGCCACAATCAAAAAGAAGGCTGGTAGCCTTCAACTTACAGCCGCAATTTTATGTTGCTAAGGGAGAAATCCGTTAAGTGGGTTTCGCCCCGTGTTATGATCTTCCTTGCCGCAGCTGTTCAAGGAATCACTGCGGTTATTAAGTGAGGAACACCGTTGTTAAGTGAATCTGGCTTCCCTCATTGACTTGGCTTGTCAGAAGGTCGCAAAAGGGGATAACCTGACCCCGGGGACACTGCAACGGTCATTAATTGTTAAAAACGGTCGTAAGTCGCTTTTTTCAGTGCCGATGTGACTTCGAACGGTTACTAAGTGAATTGTTGTAAGTAGAGGACTATCTTTCACTGGCAACTTTAGTTAAGTCCGTTGTCAGTTTTGGAAGCCATATTAGCTGCCACCTTCTTGCGCTTGGGAAAGTAGGAAGGGGGATTTGTTAGACATAATAGCATTCTTCTTTTCGGTCAAGGTCAGGGGTGCTCCTGCATCTGGAGGAGGAATGGTCGCAGAGGTGGCTCAAGTTGGGACTGATGGGGATTGGGCCATGGGATGGACTGAGGGGGCAGAGGCTGGATATGGGGTTCTGATTTATTGAGGGAAAACCCGGAACTCTCAGATTCGGGTATTCCCAGATGTGCCAGTATACCTATTCCAATAAACGGAAGATTTTGAGATGACGCTTCTCTAGGGGAGTTTTTAATTGGGAGTTGGGTCGTTCTGGAACGCTGACATCCGTTTCCCGTAAACCTGACCCAACAATGAGTCTCTTGAGATTTTGGATAAAAGTGACATATAGTTACCATAGTGTGCGATGGCGTTGCTCTCGAATATGCAAAATCCATCATCTCCCTCGAAGGCCGGAACCTACAGAGGGTTGGAAAAAGAGCCTCTCTTGAGAAGACAGACAGGCAGATCTCCTCCGAAGAGGCCAGCAGGTGACATCTGCAGCACTGTTTCTCAACTTCAGGAATTTTAAGGCACTTGGGACTTCAATTCCCACAATTCCCCAGCCAACACAGCTTAAACACCTTGCTGAAATTGAGAAACGTCGATTTAAACTATGAGAAGTTGCCTATTCTTAAAACTAGAGGTGGAAAACCCACAACCCAATAGGTACCGTACACTTGTGAAGATCTTATTATCAGAAAGGGTTTTATGGTATTTAAATAAAACCCAGGGAGCTGCGATTTAATTTCCCACAATCCCCAAGAAGCCATAATGTTGACAGGAAATTGCTATTGTTATAAATCTGTTCCTCAACCTTGGCAATGTTAAGGTGAGCGGACTTCAACTCCCAGAATCCTTCAGCCATGGCCGGGCTGGGGAATTCTGGGCAATGAAGTCCACGCATCCTAAAGCCGTCAAGGTTGAGAAATAAATGATCTGGTGTCAGCCCTGGACGTCATCTTTTCTTTTGGATCTTCAAAGCTGCCACATTCAGTGCTGTGGGAGGGGGGTGGCATGGAGTTGGTAGAGTTATTTAGCCATAACAACATTCTTTTCTCTGAGAGTCAAGGACGTTCAGCCTGCACCTGGAGTGGTGTGACTGGGAGGCATCTCCAGTTGGGACAGTTGATTGAGTGGACCATGTGATGGAGATGTGAGTGAAGGGGAAAAGGGACTCTTTCTTTTGGGTGGGGAAAACCTGGAAGCTTTCAGATTCAGGTTTTCCCAGATGCGCCAATATGACATCTCTAATAAAATGGATCTTTGAGGAATTGCTTGCCTCGGAGTCTTACTTGGAACTTGACATCTGGAGGATACAGCATTGCCTCAACAAGACCAACTGAAAAAATATCATTAAACGCTGCCCTTGCTGTTATGTAATTGGGAGGGATACCCCAAAAAGGAACCTGAAGATGCATTAAGTCTGCTGGATACACGGATCATCACATCCCAAATAGTGTGATGATTGCGCCTATTGCCTTTAGTTCCAGCTTAATGTCAGGTGTGCTTCCTTCAAAATCCAAGAAAGAAAGACCCAGACGCCATTGTTTATAGAGAAAGGTACTTTTACTAGAAAATGAAGTGAACGCAACCAAGGAAAGCTGGAACTAAAGGCAATAGGCGCGAAAAGTGCATATAGAAAGCATCCCCTCCCACTGTCCATCGTAAATCATCCAATCCAAAGGTCTCTCAGAGGTCAGGTGGAAGCACGTATGGCAGTGTCTGGCAGCGTCATCAATCAGGAATGCCACGACAGTTGACCCGATACCAACTTCAAAGATTCGCTTTCGATTCTCCTTAACTTTCGTATCCCCCCTCCAGCTTGCTTCCCCCACCCCATGGTCCCTAGCTCTCCCCCCTCCCGTTACTATGACAGCCAAAGCAGTAAAGGTGGAGTCTGACAGCTAGTCCTGGTCCTGCCTTTTTTTGAACGAAGCCCCAGGCATGTAGAGAGCCAATTTGGTCTAGTGGTTAAAGCACCAGGATAGAAAGTGGGAGACCCGTGAGTTCGAATGCCACCTTATCCAGGGAAGCCAGTCACTCTCTCAGCCCAACGTATAAGATCGTTGCGGGGAAAATAGGAGGAGGGAAGGAGGCGTGTCGGAGTTTCCCACTTTATTTGTAAAATAAATGTGGGATACAAATAAATGAACGAATGAATAAGTTTCCACAGCTCAGCCAACAATTCTCCTGGAAACTACCCTGTTTCCCCAAAAATAAGACCCTGTCTTCTATTTTTTTTTTAACCCTGAAATCAGTGCTTGGCCTTATTGCCATGCGCTCAAAATTGGGCTTATTATCAGGGGATGTCTTATTTTGGGGGAAACGGTGGCAAGAATCAAAATCACACAGTAAGGTTACAGACACCTCCCATTCTACCCCCCCAAAAATCCCAGAACTCCATGGCGTAACTCCAGTTAGACCAGGGGAAAAAAAAACAAACCACAGTCGCTCACCTTTCCAACTGGGAATTTTTTCAGAAATTCAGGAGTCTTGTTGGTCTGCCCGAAGTGGAACTGGGGCGGCGTGGCGAGGACTTTGATCTTGGCCCCGCTGTATTGAGCAGCGATGAGGGCTTTGAATGCCCGCCAGTTCTCGGGGTAAGTGTAGAGAGTCTGCAGGGGGAAGCAAGCAGCGACGGGGTTAAACGGGTACCCGAGACGCGAAGCCGTAACTTAGTAATATGCGCCATGTAAGTCTTTTCCAAGTCTTTAAAATCGATTTTCAGCTTAAGCGCAGCTGGAAGCCGAGCTCTGTGCATTGATCTGTCCAATTGATAGGGTCAACCTCTTGGCAGGTGACTCTGCAGTTGTGGTGGCCAGAGGACTTTGCTACTGCAAAGCAAGACGGGGCACCATCGTAATGCAACATCAGCAGAAGGTCCGTGATCTCCTACTAAATTCTCCATTGGCCTGTTAAGAGATCTACTACACCTCCCATTCTCCAGAACCACACCCACCATCAGGCTAAGCCCCTCTCCTCCTGGCTCTAGAACCCGTTAAAATGCTTCTTAGAGTCTTATTTTTTTTTTAATTATTTTAAATTTGATTTATATGCCGCCCTTCTCCGGAGACTCAGGGCGGCTTACAATGCGTTAAGCAAGTCTTAGCAATCGTGGCTTGGAAAGATCTACCTAAACATTTCTGGGTGCAAATCTAGGGCCACCTTTCCCAATTCTAGCCGCTGTTAAACAGTTTGTTGTTCTTGTTGTTAGTTGCAAAGTCGTGTTCGAGACAATGTTCCTCCAGGCCTCCCTGTCCTCTACCATCCTCTGGAGTCCATTTAAGCTACCTAAACATTTCTGGGTGCAAATCTAGGGCCACCTTCCCCCAAGACCTCCTCGTCTCAGAATAAGACAATAGCGAGAGTTGGAAGGGAGGTTTTCTATCGTTCAAACCCCCACCTCACCCACCCAAGCAAGGAGAACCTATATACCATTCTGGACAAATGGCTGTCGAATCTCTTCTTAAAAACCTCCAGTGATGGGGAGCGCCCACACTTTTTGAAGGCAAGCCTGTTAAATCGTTCTCACTGTCAGGAAAATTTTTCGTTCAATTCTAGCTTGCTTCTCTCCTTCCTAAGTTTCCATCCACTGCTCCTGGATTCTCCTAAAATCAAGAGCTTCCACCCCAAAAAAATGGCTCTCCAAGCCAACCTGGGTGCAAATCCAGGGCCACCGTCTCACACACCTCACCTCCTAAAAATCAGGATCTTCTGCTCAACAGCATGGCCCCACCAGAGCCAACGCCCACCACTCTAAAATCCAGCAAACCCCCCCCTCCCAACATGTGAAACATCTCCACTGCAAGACAAGGATCCAGTCACTGGCACCGATCTCAGGTTGCTGCCAGCACCAAAAGGGCGAATTCAGAGGACGTTAGAACCCATCATCCTTGCCCATTCGCTTCTGGGTGGCCCAAAAACTCAGGAAACCGCCCATTCCTGTTTTTCATCCCCAGGTGCCGAGAGACAGACAGCTGCCTCTAAAGCTGGAGGCTCCATTCAAAGACGCCCATCACCCTCTCCCCACCACTTCTGCAGGCAGATTCTCTTCCATGCCATAAAAAGGGGTCTCTCTCTCTCTCTCCATGCCCCAATGGTTTAATTTACATTTTGGGGGGGGGGAGGAAGGGGGTGTCTCTCATCTGAAGGCAGTTCAGAAAGGAGGCAAAATGCTGCTTTGCCTTCTTCCCACGTGGCAGAGCAAAAAAGCAGCTCGACCCCCCACCCCCCCATCCACACAAACACGCTACACCCGTTTCTCCCAACCTGGTGGACTTTAAAGAGGTGGCGGACTTCAACTCCCAGAGTTCCCCAGCCAGCTGTGCTATGCATAGCTATGCTTATACTGGCTGGGGAACCCTGGGAGTTGTAGTCCGCCACCTCTTTTAAAAGTCCACCAGGTTGATAAAAAGTCCCGTCTTAGGACAGCTCGGACTACAGCGCCTATATGACGTGGCCTTTAGGCCCGAGCGTATGGGAGTTGTAGTCTTGGCCGTTTCGGCTCCGTTTAAACCCTTCATGCGCGTGGCAAGGGAAGAGCGGAGCAGCCTGACACTCCCCCTTTCGGGCTCTGCCCGCCCGCCTGGCCTCTTCCATCCCCGGCGAGGCTCCCCGTTTCAAGGCCCTCCTTCGTCCCTTCCCAACCCCGGGCTCCGGGGCCCCCACAGCCCTCCCGGTAGCCGGATGGAGGCGGATGAACTCTAGGCCTCGACGGGAACCGCAAGCTCACCCCGGCCACCGCCATCTTAGCGAGGAGAGGAAAAGGAGGAGCGTCGCCCAAGACGGCCGTAAAGCAAGTAGGGGGAGGGAGGGAGGAGAAAAGCCGAAGGCGACGAAGCTGCTACGTCACTGTTGAGAGGCGGAGCCCTGCAGGGACCGGGAGCGCCAGAGCATAGAGACTTTAAAAAAAGGTAGAGAGATTCTCTTTCCTAGAGAGGTCAGTTTCTGCTTTTCCTTGGTTTATGGTAGGGTTTTCCAACTTGGCAACTTTTCAGATTTGTGGACTTCAGCTCCCAGAATTCCCCAGCTAGCCATGGGGGGGGGGGGAATTCTGGGAGTCGGAGTCCACAAGTCTTGAAGTTGCAACTTTGGAGAAACCCCAAATTTAAACATCAGTTTGGCTACAAATATTCTCCATTATTGAAACGTTGCTTTCCTCTGGAATTGGTTGCTGCAAGGTGAAAATTGCAAAGGTTTGCCATAAAGACAAACAAAATAAAATAAAAAGGTCTGCAGAAATGGTATAGGCGTCGCCTGCTTGGGCAGGGTGGGGTTGGACTAGATGACCTCCAAGGTCCCTTCCAACTCTGTTATTCTGTGCTGTTCTGTTAAGTGTGCCTGAGCACCTTAAATGGGCAGAGTTTGTCTCCCATCTGGCACTGACACTCTGCAAAATAACCCAGTTTCGCAAATTAGGAATCCCAATTTCTGCCACCGTTTCTGTGAAATCAAACACAGGAACCCCAAACCAAAAGTTATTTGGATAGCGAGCACAAAAATGGAATAAATAAAATTACCCAGAGCTCAATGCAGCTAACACTTATTGAACACTATCGTCATCAGCTTTTGATAACCCATAATCCCTTGCGGGGTGGAGTTTGGGCAATTGAATGGAGCTGAATGTTACGGGCCGGATGCCCTTCCTGACGCCAATGCGGAGTTTTGTTCAGCAGATATATTACCATTGTGCCCAGAGACAGAAATATCTGCCTCTACCTAGGATCGAATTCACAGCCTCCTGATTGTGAGGTGAGAGCGCCACCTCTAGGCCACTGCACCACTTACTTATTGAACAAGGAGCCTTGGTGGCACAGCAGACTAAAGTGCTGTTAAGTAGCACTTAGCTGCCAGCTGCCTGAAATTACTGCGAGTTCAAATCTCACCAGGCTCAAGGTTGACTCAGCCTTCCATCCTTCCGAGGTAGGTAAAATGAGGACCCGGATTGTGGGGACAATAAGCTGACTTTGTATATAAAAAAAAAGAACACCGCTTTGGGGGGGCCGAAAGCCCTACTAAGCAGGTATATACAAAAGTATGAAGGCTATTGCTTAACGCATTGTAAGCCGCCCTGAGTCTCCGGAGAAGGCCGGCATATAAATCGAACCAATAAATAAATAAATATGCCCTGCAAAAATTCCCTCCAGAGGATAATGGAAGGGATTCCCGCAGACAAAAGGATGTAGTCATATTTATACAGTTCAGCAAAGAAAATCAAACAGTCATACAGCTAATCGTCCACTTACAACCATTTAGTGAGCACTCAAAAAAGTGACAGGGCTGTTTGTTTTTCACACTTATGACTGTTGCAGTATCCCTATGTTAACATCATCAAAATCCAGCTGCTTGGCAACTGGTATGTGAAAGACAAACCTAGGGCTCTAGGTTCTGCCTCAGTTTAACTTTCCAATAAGCAACAGTCTCGGAAGATCATTTAAAAGCAGTTTATTAGGGTACCCTGATAAAGTGGGCCTCTATGAAAAGAAAAGGGGGGGGAGAGAGAATTTCGAGCCCCCCCCCCATGTTTCCCACCTTTTTATAGTTAACACAACAAAGAAAATGCAAGAGGAAAGTTGATTGGACAGACTAAAAATAACCTCTCCTTTGCAATAGGAAATCAGTTACGTGTAGTCAAGCATGTTACGTGTTTGGATCCCATAATATCACACGTGTTCATTAAAGTGAGGTCTGATGTCAGAAGGGATGTAATTGTTAAGGGAAAAGGTTGTTTAGAGTTGACGAAAAAGATAAGCCAGACCCCAAAGTTGTACTAACAAACTTTTCTTATCTGGAGGTAGTCTCCAGCTTGTTTATCAGTTGTTTGTTGTTGTTGTTAGTTGCAAAGTCGTGTCCGACCCATCGTGATCCCATGGACAGCGTTCCTGCAGGCCTTCCTGTCCTCTACCATCCTCTGGAGACCGTTTAAGCTCATCCGACTGCTTCAGTGACTCCATCCAGCCACCTCGTTCTCTGCCGTCCCCTTCTTCTTCTTTTGCCCTCCATCGTTCCCAGCATTCGGCTCTTCTCCAGGGAGTCCTTCCTTCTCCTTAGGTGGCCAAAGGATTTGAGTTTCCTCTTCAGGATCTGGCCTTCTAGAGAGCAGTCAGGGTCGACCTCCTCTAGGAGTGACCGGTTGGATCGCCTTGCAGTCCAAGGGACTCGCAGAAGTCTTCTCCAGCACCAGAGTTCAAAGGCCTCCATTCTTTGGCGCTCAGCCTTCCTTAGGGTCCAACTTTCACAGCCGTCCATTGCAACTGGAAAAACCATAGCCTTGATTATACACACTTTTGTTGGCAGGGTGATGTCTCTGCTTTTTAGCATGCTGTCTAGATTTGCCACAACTTTCCTCCCCAGGAGCAAGCGTCTTTTAACTTCTTGGCTGCAGTCCCCATCTGCGGTGATCTTGGAACCCAGGAAAATAAAGTCTGTCACTACCTCCATTTCTTCCCCATCTATTTTCTTCCCCTTCTATTCCAGCAGGCTGGCCTGGACTAACCTCTTCTAAAACTGCTCTTAAATTCTTAAATCTTAATCTCATAAATTTAGAGTTTTAATTTTAGGTTCAAGACCAAATTATTTAATTGTATTTTAATCAATCTTTAAAATATTTGTATTATATGTATTTTATCATTTGTCTGTACACCGCCCTGAGTCCCCCGGGAGCGGTATATAAATAAATAAAATTTTATATATATATATATATATATATATATATATATATATATATATATATATTTGCCAGGAATTGAGAGGGCCGGATGCTTAGTTTTCTTAATGTTGAGTTTCAAACCAACATTTGCACTCTCCTCCTTCACCCACATCAAGACGCTCTTTAGTTTCTCTTCACTTTCTGCCATTAGAGTGGTATCATCTACAATATCTGAGGTTGTTGATATGTCTCCTGGCATTTATTAGTTTAGGAATGTTAAAAGCTAATAAATCTGAACATCATTTTAAAAGAGAGAGAATAAATCAAATTAAAATATATGTTAACTATGTTAGTTAACAAATAACAGCACCCATGTTATTTGCCCCTGACAGGTGACCTTCCCAGCCAGCTTCCGACAAGCAAAGTCAATGGGAGAAGCCAGGTTTGCTTAATGACTCTACAATTCACAGAACAACCACAGTGATTCACTTAAGAACAGTGCAAAGAAGGTCATAAAATGTCTACCCCATAAATTTGAAATGATCTAATTCAATTCTATATCTGATCCTAACTATTTGTTATTTTTAAATCGGTGTTTTCAATTCCTTTATTACATGTATATTTCGTTCAACTGTACACCGCCATGATATATATAATTTATATATATGGTATATAAATTTAATAAATAAATAAATAAATAATAAATAAAATGAGCTGCAACTCACTTAACAGCCGCCTCACCTAGCAACAGAAAAGTTGGGCTCAATTGTGGTCGTAGGTCGAGGATTTCTTATATATAAGCATATAGGTCATAGATATTCATCATTATCAAACCTTACTTCCCCAGCCTTCTACTGTGACTATCCTCAGGAAACGATGATGGTCTTAATAAAAAGAAACGTATCTGTTACGTTGCCATAAAAATTCAGATAAAATGTACTGAGAATTTATGTTTCAAAGTTGCTCCTATTAAGCACAGCTTCCTTTTGCGTCTCTATCTTGCTAACATGCTCCCCGCTCCTCCAAGGATACAGAATACCTGCTTGATTCAATGCAACTTTGGACCAAATAATTGATTACATTTATATGCTGCCCCATTTTCAAGGACTCTGAGCAGTTTGCCTAATGGGTATTTTTAGAAAATGCTTGAATTCGATTTAATTCAATTTAGAGCTCCTGCTCTAAACCCCTACATTTCGCAATGGCCTTCTAAGGGGAGATTTATTTCCATGGGGCTGAGGAAGCAACGAAACAAAAACAGTTGGAATTTAACTTTTCCACAATTCTGAATTCTATCTATTTATCTTATCTATCTATCTATCTATCATCTATATATCTACATCTACATTTAATCTACATCTAATCTATATATATCTAATCTATATCTAATCTATATATCTAATCTATATATCTATCTAATCTGTATCTATCTATCTATATCTAATCTATATCGTTCTATCTATCTACATCTACCTACATCTAATCTCTATGTATCTATCTACATCTAATCTATATCTGGCTATATCTAATCTATCTCTACATCTAATCTATATCTAATCTGTATCTGTATCTATATATATCTAATCTGTATTTATCTATATCTAATCTATATCTTTCTATCTATCTATATCTACATCTATCTACATCTAATCTATCTACATCTAATCTATATCTGTCTATAGCTAATCTATATATCTCTATCTCTACATCTAATCTGTATCTATATCTAATCTGTATCTATCTCTATCTATCTCTATCTATCTACATCTACATCTATCTATCTATTTATATCTAATCTATCTCTATAGCTACAGCTAATCTATCTATCTATCTATCTATCTATCTATCTATCTATCTATCTATCTATCTATCTATCTATCTATCTATCTATCTATCTATCCTATCTATCTAATCAAGAGAACGACCGCTCTTGCATCCCTATCTATGGTTGCCCCTTCAGAAAACCTACCTCTCTACCCTTTCCTTCTCTATGGGAGCTGCCCTAAGCTTCCCGCCCATTCGCCAGGAAGAAATCTTTCCTGCCCGGCAATTTCCGGGTCATCACGGCCCGCGCAGGCGCACTGCGGCCTCGCCGGATTCCCACGACGAGGATCCGTGAGGGAGACGGCGCGCTCGGGCGGCTGCAGCGGCGAAGATGGCGGAGGAAGCGGAGGAGGCGCCGGCCGCCCTCGGCCACGGCGAGGGGGAAAGCGTCGAAGAGCTCCCGGGGGCGGAAGCCGGTGAGGGGGGGGGACACCCGGGGCGGGTGGAAAAACAGGAGTCTTCGGGGGAGGGGGGGGCTCCGTTGCCGGGATACCGGAGGAAGGATGGGGGGGCAGGTGGGGGTGGGGGTCCCCAGAGAGGTTGGAGGGCCCGGATCCGACTCCAGTTTTAGCGGGAAAAGCAGAACTTCCCGAATTTCGGTGCACGGTAGACTGCTCCTGGACAGGGAGGCTCTCTTCTCAATTGTCTTGGATCCCGGCTTTGCAGTGGCTCCAGAGGCCAACTTAGGTTATGGTGGGTGGTGGGCGGGTTCATGCAAATAGCAGGTGGTGGGAGGAGCCATGCAAATCAAAGAGGCAAAAAAATTTACATATTGGAGGTGGTTTTTGTGAAGCATCAGAAATAGAGGTGGCTTTTATTTTTATTTTGAGTACATATGAGATAATATATATAAGTGCCAGCATTGAATATACATAAAATGAATACATTTTAACAATCTGTGCAGTCACTTATTTATTTATTTTAAAGTAGAAAATACATCAAGATGGAGATATTAATAAGATGAAAATTGTTTAGTATGTGTAGGATATATAATGATATTTGGTGTCGATATGGTATTATTACTGAAAAAATGCTAAGAAGAAAATGGAGAGTTTTACAATATTTAAAGGTTCAATATATTATTAATCTTAATGTTAACGTAAATGTGAAAGATTTTGATAAATGAGGATCGATGTAGCACAGAGATATTTGTACTGCCCAGACAATACACCGCATAAGGAAAGATGGAATGTTTTATCTTTGTATTTAAAAAATAAAAAAAAACTTTTTACGGAAAAAAAACCTGTGCAGTCACTTAATGACGGGATGGTGGTCGTTAAGCAAGGTGATCACCTCTCTCTCTCTCCCCCCCCCCCCATGACTTACGACCATGGTTCTGGACTCTGCTGTGGTCGTACGTTAAGGAAGTTAAAACTGTCGACTTACAATGGTTTCACTCACTGACTGTTTGAAGTTACAACGGCATTGAAAATAGCAATGGCACTTAGACTTATATACCGCTTCACGGTGCTTTTACAGCCCTCTCTAAGTGGTTTTAGAGTCAGCCTCTTGCCCCCCCCCCCTAACAATTTGGGTCCTCATTTTATCCACATTGGAAGGCTGAGTCGACCCTGAGCTAGTTAGGTTTGAACTGCTGGCAGTGGACAGAGTTTAGCCTGCAATCCTGCATTATAATGGGAGGGAGGGAGGGAGAGAGGGAAGGGAAGAAGGAAGGAAGGAAGGAAGGAAATGAAAAGGAAGGAAGTAGGATGGATGGATGGATGGAAGGAAGGAAGGGCAGTAGCAATAGCACTTAAGACTTATCTATCGCTTCACAGTGCTTTTACAGCTCTCTCTAAGCGGTTTTACACAGTCAGCATTTTCCCACAACAATTTGGGTCCTCATTTTATCCCTCTCGGAAAGATAGAAGGCTGAATCATTCAACCTTGAGCCTGGTGAGATTCGAACTGCCAAACTAGTGGCAACCAACAGTCAGCAGAAGTAGCCTGCAGGAATGCATTTTAACCATTGTACCACTATGGCTTTATTTATGACCATTTTTCACACTTAGGACCGTTGCAACACCCCCCCGTGATCACACGACTTACTGTTAGCAGTGGATTCTCCGGCATTTGAAGAGTTGACAACAGTCACGTTTATGGCGTGTTGCAGTATGCCGGGGTCACGTGATTGCATTTTGCGGCCTCCTGACAAGCAAAGTCAGTGGGGAAGCCCGATTCGCTTATCAATGGTGTTACTAATTTAATATGCAGTGATTCGCTTAATAAACGTGGCAAGAAGAGTCATAAAATGGGGCAAAACTCGCTTAACCAATTTCTCACTTAGCAACATAAATTCTGAGCTCCATTGTGGTCCGAAGTGGAGGACTACCTGTATCTCTATAGGAAGTTATCCTCAACCTGGGAGGAAGCCCCAGGATGCAGAACAAATCAAGTAAATGAAAATTAATATTGGGAAACTTTTAATTCCTTCCCGAATCTGCAGGCATTGACGAAGAGGGCCTTCTGAATCAGGAGAGTAATGGGCCTCCCAAGCCAGATGAGGCCATGCCGGTGCAAGAGGTCAATGGGGATAGCCTGGAAGACAACACGGCGGCCCTGCAGGCCGAGCCAGCCAGAGAGGAGACCCCCCAGCCTCCTGCTTCAGATGTGGGGATGATGATGTCCTTGAGCCAGCCCATGGAGGATCTCTCCATCACCTACCCTCTGGAGTTTGAGCGCTACTGGAGAGCCACTCAAGAGAACCCCCTGGACTTCACCGCATGGACCGAATTGTTGCAATACGTGGAACAGGAGGTATGAAGACACCAAAGGATCCAAAGCTCTGAACTGATTGTCTGTGGAGATGCTCCGTCATCATCCAGGTCAGGTTTAAAGAGGCAGCTGGGCTTTCTGGTTTTTCTTCGAAGACGTTTCGCTTCTCATCCCAGAAGCTTCTCCAGCTCTGACTGGATGGTGGGGGATGGAAGGACTGATGCTCCTTGCAGACAGCTGGTCCTTTGCGTCCTTTTAGATAAGGGGTCCTCGAACTTTTTAAACAGGGGGCCGATTCAGAGTCCCTCAGACTGTTGGGGGCCCCTAAACTGGGTGGGTGGGTGGGCGTGGCTAGGTGGTCATGTGACAGGGTGGGCGTGGCCAATTTAACAGCCCATTCTTTTGCCTTTCTCCTTCCTAAGCTCCTGTTTAAATTTTTTTCAAAGACTTTTAATTGAAAGCAGTATTTTAACCAACCCAGAGCTGCTTTTCAAGGCTGCACCCCCGCTCCCCTATTCAAATACCAGCCCTGGTTCACATGGCTGTGAAAAAGATTTTTAATTTAAAGCCATACTTTACAAGTCCAGAGCTGCTTTTCAAGGCTGCACCGGCAAGATCATCCCTCAGCTGGCCTTCCAGCTGGCTCGCTGGAAGAGAAGGCCCACGGCAAGGGGCGGGGCTTAATCACACCACTCCGCGGGCCGGATACTTTGCATTGGCGGGTCTTATCCGACTTAGAGGGTCGTTGAGGCCACTTGGAGGTTTCTCTGTGTCCTCAGGGTCACCTGAGTGGTGCAAATGGGTGTGGAAGGACCCAATAGCCCTGTTATTAACACCAGCTGCCTGCAATTACTGCAAGTTCAAATCCCACCAGGCTCAAGGTTGACTCAGCCTTCCATCCTTTCTAAGGTAGGTAAATTGAGGACCCAGATTGTGGGGGCAATAAGCTGACTTTGTATAAATATACAAAAGTATGAAGGCTATTGCTTAGCGCATTGTAAGCTGCCCTGAGTCTCCGGAGAAGGGCGGCATATAAATCAAATTAAAAAAAAAATTATCTGAGGACACAGATTTATCTGAGGATACGGATAAACTTCCATGTGGCCTCAACGACCCTCTAAACAGAATGCAAAGGACCAGCTGTCCGCAAGGAGCATCAGTCCTTCCATTCCCACCATTCATTCAGAGCCGAAGAAGCTTCTTGGATGAGAAGCGAAACGTCTTCCAAGAAAAAACCAGAAAGCCCAGTTGCCTCTTTTAAAAAGCATCTTTGGAACAACTATGAACCCTGAGTCTTTGGAGAGGGGCAGCATATAAATGGAATTAATTAAATTCAATAGTTGGGGCTTAGCAAGATGCATCAGCCCAACCATGGCTTAGTGTATTCCGTCAACCATGGTGCAAGATAAACCCTGGCTTAGTTGATGACTGCCCTAGGTCAAATTGTGTAACAGAATGGGAGGCTGGAGAAGAGCTGGAGGTGGGGGGGGGGGGGGTGGAATGTCGACAATCACACTGCAGCTTCCCAGGGAGGAGACGGATGGAAACTAATCAAGGGGAGAAGCAACCTAGAACTAAGGAGGAATTTCCTGACCATGAAAACAATTAACTTGCCTCCAGAAGTTGTGGGTGCTCCATCATTTGGAGGTTTTTAAGAAGAGATTGGACAGCCACTTGTCTGGAATGGTCTAGGGAAGGGGTCACCAACCTTTCGGACCTCAGGGACCACTAAATTCATAATTTTAAATCCCGCGGACCACTAATATGATCATGTGACTGGGTGGGTGTGGTCAACTCAATGTCACTCATGTCCAGGGGCCTTTCTGACCTCTACTCGCCCCTCCCCTCCCAGCCACTCCTTGCCTCCCCGCCCGGGCTCCTTAGGGCCCCAACAGGAAGCAGTTGTTGGAGCTAAGCAGCCCCCACGAGAAAGAGTTGACCAAATAGGTCAGTTCAAATTGGATCTAACCGAGAAGGAGGCTCAGCAGAAGCACCTCACTGAGGACTAGGAGCATAGGCTTTCCAAGCAGAGGGAAGACCTGCGGGAGTGCAAGGCCAGGTACCGGCGCCTGGAGGCTCAGCAGGCTGAGATGGTCAGCCAGTTCCAGGCCATGGTGCAGTCCCACTGGAACGAGGCCCTCTGGCTCTTTTCCACCAGCGGCTCTTCCCTCCAGCCTTCGCCCAAAGCCTCACACCAGGAGGCCGAATCAGACCCCGAGTTGAATTTCTGCCCCCCTCCGACCCCCACAAAAAGACCCCAAAGGGGGAGACTCTCTGCAGCAACACAAACGTTCATTGCACGTATCTGTCCCAAGGGCCGTCGTTTGAGGACCCCTGATTGAGTGCAATATAAAAAAATGCAAATAATTTTTCTGCAGACCACCAAAATTTTCTCACGGACCACCAGTTGTCGACCCCTGGTCTACGGTCTCCTGCTTGAGGATGGAGTTGTACCAGAGGACCTCCAAGGTCCCTTTCAACTCCGTTATTCCGGATGGGGGAGGGGGATTCAAGGTAGCCACACCCTAGAATCTCTTAGGACCCACCTAACGGGTTAGAAGGCTATACCTTTAATCTGGCGAGATTCTGCCCATCAGGTTAAGCAAAGGAAGGATTTGACTCAATTGGATTTCACCGTGTCATCTTTGTGCTTGGGCCTGACAAGCGTCGAACAAGTGGGAGTTATGATCAGACGCCATACTTACGACGGGCCCTACAGTCATGTGATCCCGATTAGTGAGTGACATTCCCTGGCAGCTTCCTGCAAAGTCAGTGGGCAGGCCAGCAGGAAGTGATAAGCTATGAATGGCTGCTGACACTGCCACTACTAAGTGAGGCATTGATGTGGTTTCTCTGCTTAGGGCCACAATGCTTAACGGAGTGTCAGGTTCCCAATTACCGTATTTTCCGGCGTATAAGACGACTTTTGAAGACAGGGAAATCTTCTCAAAAGTCTGGGGTCATCTTATACGCCGGGTATTTTATTTATCTATTTATTTATATTAAATTTATAGACCGCCCTTCTCCCTGAGGACTCGGGGCGGTGTACAGCTGGAATTAAAAAACACATAATATAAACAATAAGAACAATTAAAAATAGAGTAATAAATTTCGGCTCAAATTAAAAATACCAATCCCCATAAAATTTAAAATTTAAATATAAAATACTGCTTAAGCCAGCCCGGCTTGTTTGAAGAGGTAAGTTTTCAGGGCACGACGGAAGACGGTTATAAGCTGTAGTCATTGCTAGAGATTCCTAACCTGAAGCTGAGTTGCCGGCGTTGACCGATGACGCTACGGGAGCGCCGACAACATTGAGGGGAAGCTGTGCCGATCTCGTCAAGGCTGCATGCCGCCGAGCTTCCCCCACCGTCCCAGGCATCCTGCTGGATATTACCGACGCTCCGACTTCCCCAGCTGACCCCCAGTGATGACGAGCCCCAGCTGTCTGGGGAAGTCGGAGCGTCGATAATATACCTGGATGCCTGGGATGGTGGGGGAAGCTCAGCGGCATGCAGCCTTGATGAGATCGGCACGGCTTCCCCTGAAAAGTAGGGGGTCGTCTTGTACGCCCAGTCGCCTTATACGCCGGAAAATACGGTAGCTTTGTTAAGCAAGGACTGCCAGTAATGCCAAACCACAGTTTGCTTAATTCGCGTGTATTAAATAAACCACAACTGGCTCTCCTGAGGCCACATTTCGGCTTCTGATCTTTACTTTCCCGCGCTGTCTTTGCATTGTTTTGTTTTTTCCTGTGTCCCTCTCAAAACCATCCGAGCTTTTTCTCTTGGCTGCCGTTGCAGAATCACATCTACGCCGCCCGCAAAGCTTTCGATAACTTCTTCCTGCGGTACCCTTACTGCTACGGCTACTGGAAGAAGTACGCAGACATGGAACGACGCTTTGACTTCATCAAGGAGACAGAGGAGGTACCTAGGAACAATGGAGATTGCGCGCAGCGCATCCCTGTCCTGACCCACCAAGGACAGGCGGCAGGATGCCATGTATTAGAACTGGGGGTGGGGGCGGAGATTCAGTGAGACAAGCCACTTCCAGATTTTGAAAGATCAACCAAGAGCTGAGCCTATTTTAAAGGGTGTGCTTGGATCCACGGGTCTTTTCTTAGCGTATGCATCAGCAGGTTTGAATGTGAAATGAAACTTCCCAGTAAACCTCTGGGCGAATCTTTATGAACCTTAACAGCTTTAAGATGGGTGGGATTTCAGCTCCCAGAATTCCCCAGCTAGCACTCTTTAAGGTGGATGGGTTTCTATTCCCAGAATTCCCCAGCTAGCACAATTTAATTTAATATTTTATTTTATTTTATATTTTATTTTATATTTTATTTTATTTTATATTTTATATTATTTTATTTTATATTTTATATTTTATTTTATTTTATTTTATTTTATTTTATTTTATTTTATTTTATTTTATTTTATTTTATTTTATTTTATTTTATTTTATTTTATTTTATTTTATTTTTATTTTTATTTTTATGCCGCCCAACTCCCAAGGGACTCTGGGGACTTTAAGGTGGCTTTAAGGTGGATGGGCTTCTATTCCCAGAATTCCCCAGCCAGCATGCTTTAAGACGGGAGGACTTCAACTCCCAGAATTCCCCAGCCAGCACGCTTTAAGGTGGATGGGCTTCTGTTCCCAAAATTCCCCAGCCAGCACGCTTTAAGATGACCGGACTCCAACTCCCAGAATTCCCCAGCCAGAAGTAACTGGCCAGGGGAAAATTGGAAGCTGCAGTCCACCCATCTTAAAGTGGCCAAGGTTGTGAAAGACTGCTCTGGAGTAGAGCCATAGTAATTAAGCCGAGGTGCCTGCGGGCGTGGCCCTTGTGCGTAACGGATCTTATGGATAGAGATCATTCCAAAGCTAGGGAAATTAACATTTCAGTTTTGTCCCTTGTGGATGCTCACCATGCTCAATCCATGGATCATTTATAACCGCCTGAAGCAGAGTTCTGGAAAATTCAGAAGCTTGCCTTTTGTTGTTGTTGACGATGATGATTTAGTATTGCCCTACTGAGTATTCAGCCGGTTCGGATGAATCGGATGCTAACTTTACATCTGGTTCGCCGAACCGGCTGTTGCAAGGACTGGCTGGTCCCGCTCACCGTGCCCCTCCCCTCCCAGGAGTCTCCACGCGGCCTGTTTTGGATGCCACGTAAGTGCAGGGACCGCGTGGAGGCTCTGGGACGGTGAAAAACGAGCCTTCCGGAAGTCCGGAAATGGGCGTGTTTTCGGCCTCCGGAGGCCTCCAGAGCCCGGGGGGAGGCTGATTTCACCGTAGCCTGGGGAGAGCGAAAACGCACCCCCCCCCCCCAATGGTGCAGGAGGCCAAGAAGGCTACACCCACCCAGCAACCAGGCAGAGAACCGGTTGCTAAAATTTTTGAATATCACCCCTTGTGCGTGCATACGCGGGGGAGTATGGGAGGAGGTTGCTTGCGCAGGGGGGGGCGCACTTTGCATTATTGGTGCACTGTCATGCGCACACATGCACACTTTTGGCACACAAAAGGGGTTAGCCATCACTGCCCTACTCGGTCCGGCAGCATCTAAACCAGGAGCCTGGTTTAGCTCAGCAGACTAAAAGCATAGTGATTAACCCCAGCTGCCTGCAATTACTGCAAGTTCGAATCCCACCGGGCTCAAGGTCGACTCGGCCTTCCATCCTTTCTAAGGTAGGTGAAATGAGGACCCAGATTGTGGGGGCAATAAGCTGACTTTGTATAAATATACAAAAGTAGGAAGGCTATTGCTTAACACACTGTAAGCCGCCCTGAGTCTCCGGAGAAGGGCGGCATATAAATATAATTTTTTTTAAAAAATCTGCTTCTCTTCTCCTATTGGCCCCTGCTGTGTTGTAGAGCAAATGTGGGGATCTGAAAGGTTAGCGTGGAAAAAAACCCCTTAATTCTCAGAAAGTCCCCTTTCCACGAGGGGAGGAGTGGGAAGGAGAAAGACTCCCTTAAATGTTTTATTTTCTCTGCTGCCCTTGCAGGTTTTCCAGCGAGGGTTGCAGTCCATCCCTCTCAGCATGGACCTCTGGATCCACTACATCACTTTCCTGCAGTCCACCTTGGATATGAACCAACCCGATTCAGCTCAGAAAATTTGTGGGTAGGTCGCAGGACAAGGAACAGTGGCAAGGAGTTGCCCGGGACCTGGAATCTTCCCTTTGTCGTTTCTTTCCCCTTCCAAAGTCACTTCTGCCCTCTGTTTGAGATGGTTGCTGCTTTGAATCCTTTGAATGAGGGCCCGGATTGTGGGGGCAATAAGCTGACTTCGTATAAAAAAAGAACACCGCTTGCGGGGAGCCGAAAGCCCTACTATGCAGGTATATACTTAGCAATAAGAGCTCTGGTGGCTCAACAGACTAAGGCAGTCATTAACATCCACTTACATCTGTTGCCTGCAATTATTGCAAGTTCAAATCCCACCAGGCTCAAGGTCGACTCAGTCTTCCATCCTTTCTAAGGTAGGTAAAATGAGGACCCAGATTGTGGGGGCAATAAGCTGACTTTGTATAAATATATAGAAAAGTATGAAGGCTATTGCTTAACGCATTGTAAGCCGCCCTGAGTCTCCGGAGAAGGGCGGCATATAAATCGAACCAATAAATAAATTGAACCAATAAATAAATATAATCATACGGTAATAGTAAATACCATAACACTCCCAGAAATCTAATACGTAACCTTACAGCCGTGGCCAAAATTGTGGAAACCTTTTGGGGAAAAGTGTATTTTCTAAAACTAGCTAATTACATCACTTTTTGGGGAGAGTAGTACCATAAAATTAGATATCAGTGGAAAGATAATTGAATCCAGAATGTAATGCAATAACTTTTACGAAGGATTTGCTATTAGAATAGCAGTGACGGTATAAAGAAGAAAAATGAAACACGTAGACAAAACGGGATATACAAAATGGCAGCATAGAAGCACAAAAATGATCACCATAGGAAAAAAGAGATACAAAAATGATCCCCAGGTCAGTGAATACTTTGTTGGCTAACCTTTAGCATGAATTACGGCCTTACAACGTCTTCCCATGGAGGGAACGGAGTCTTTTAGTTCTGCAGCTGTTATAACATGAAACCAAGATTGAAGCATGGTTTCTATTAACTGGGTTTTATTGCTGGGTCGCTTCTGACTTAACCAGTTTCTTCAGTCGGCTCCATAGATTTTCAATTGGGTGAAATTCTGGGCTATTCCCAGGCCATTCCAGCAGTGGAATAGGATTATCTTGAAACTCCAAAAAAAGTGGTGTTCTTAGCCATCAAACCTCAAAAATCAGAGCCTGAGTGGCGCAGTAGACTAAGGCACTGATTAACATTCAGCTGCCTGCAATTACTGCAAGTTCGAATCCCACCAGGCTCAAGGTTGACTCAGCCTTCCATCCTTTCTAAGGTAGGTGAAATGAGGACCCAGTTTGTGGGGGCAATAAACTGATTTTGTATAAATATACAAAAGTATGAAGGCTATTGCTTAACGCATTGCAAGCCGCCCTGAGTCTCCGGAGAAGGGCGGCATATAAATTGAATGAATGAATGAATACATACATACATACATTCATACATACAGGAGACCATGAAACAGAAAATAGGTTTTGGGATAAGCTCAGCTCCTGTTAACTTTGTGGACGGTTCCCTCTCAAACCTCCCACTCTTGAGATTGTCAGTTGGTCTCCCATCCAGAAACTAACCAGGCCCGGCACTGCTTAGCTTCCACATCCAGGTACAGTCACTTGGGGGGAGGGGGAAGGGGTGCTTTGAAAACCCACCGTCACTCTTTGCGTCTGTGCCAAGTTTAAGCAGAGGTCACCAGTGGTGAAATCCAATTTTTTTTTACTACCGGTTCTGTGGGTGTTGCTTGGTGGGTGTGGCAGGGGAAGGATTCTGCAAAATCCCCATTCCCTCCCCACTCCAGGGGAAGGATACTGCAAAATCCCCATTCCCACCCCAATCTGGGGCCAGCCAGAAATGGCATTTGCCAGTTCTCCGAACTGCTCAAAGTTTCTGCTACCGGTTCTCTAGAATCTGTCAGAACTGCTGGATTTCACCCCTGGGAGTTACCCTCCTGCCATTTTAGCCAACAGAAGAGGAAAATAAAGACAGGCTCAATCCCGTCCTGTTAAAAACACAGGTAGTCCTCGACTTACAACAGTTCATTTAGCGACCGTTTGAAGTTGGCAGCGGCACTGAAAAAAAGTGACTTATGACCATTTTTCGCACGACCGTTGAAGAATCCCCTGGCTACGTGATCAAAATTCAGGATCCTGGCAACTGGCTCCTATTTACGAACAGCTTGGCTGTTTCCCAAGATCCTGTTTTAGGACCTTCTGACCAGCAAAGTTGGATTCACTTAACAACCATGTCACTAACTTAACGACTGAAGTGATTCACTTAACGTGCTGTGGAAAGAAAAGTTGTAAAATGCGGCCAAAACTCACTTAACAAACGTATCACTTAGCAACAGAGGTTTTGGGCTCAATGATGGTGGTATGTTGTGGACTACCTGTATACGCAGCTCTAGAAGGGACAGGAATCCCCTCCCCACTCCGTGGTGTCCCAAACAGTCCTGAGGCCAAGGGTTTTTAACGCCCCCTCCCAAATTGAGCATCCCCAAATATTTATTACATTTTTATCCTGCCTTTATTACGTTATAAATAATTCAAGCCAGTGAGTATATTTCAATTTCAATTTCAATTGAATATATCTAATGTGCCTTATTCCTCCTATTTGCCCCAGCAAAAACAACCCTGTGAGGTGGGTTGAACTGAGAGAGAAGGACTGGCCCAAAGACCCTCAGCCAACTTTCTTGCCTAAGGCAGGACTAGAACTCACACTCCCCTGTGATCGGCCCAAAGTCATCCAGCCGGCTTTCAGGTGTGAGGCTACCTTGCAAGGCTCTGTTGTGGGCCTATTTAACAGAATAACAGAGTTGGAAGGGACCATGGAGGTCTTCTAGTCCAAACCCCTGCTAAGGAAGGAAACCCTGGCCTATACCATTTCAGACAAATGGTTGTCCAATCTCTTTTTAAACACTCCCAGTTACAGAGCATTCACAACTTCTGGTGGCAAGCTGTTCCACAAGTTAATTTTCTCACTGTTAGGAAATTTCTCCTCAACTCCAGGTTGCTTCTCTCCTTGATTAGTTTTCATCCGTTGCTTCTTGTCCTGCCTTCTGGACAAGTTGACCCCCTTTTTCTTTGTGGCAGCCCCTCAAATATTGGAAGACTGCTATCATGTCTCTCCTAGTCCTTGTCAGGGTTCCCACGGATGCCCTAATTAAATCATGAGCCTCAAGCCAAGCTTCAAAAGAAATCCAGTTATTTATTAGGAGCTTCATGTCGGCACGTTCCAAGTGAAGCCAACTCTGACCCCATGTAATTTACGACCCAGGCATGACCCTGTCCCCCCCCCCACCAGGTATGTCATCAGTCACATTCGCCAACGGAGCAATTTTGCGGGTTGTAGAGATCACTCCCCACCGGCCACTGTGGGTAACCCTGGGAGACAGCCTTGAGAGAGATAGTCTGGAATGTGCTTTTGTTTTTGGCTGCCGTGCTGCTTCGCCTGTTTTCCCATTCTCCTTGCTTTGAGAGTTGACAGTCTTTCTTTTCTCTAGACTAGCCATACCCAATTCCCACAACCATTCTTTGTATGTTTTAGTCTCCAGTCCCCTAATCATCTTTGCGGCTCTTCTCTGCACTCTTTCCAGAGTCTCAACATCCTTTTTTACATTGTGGTGACCAAAGCTGGACACAACATTCTGAATGTGGCCTCATCAAGGCATTATAAAGTGGAACAAGCTGTTGAAGCTGTTAATATTCTCTGTCTTCTCTGCAGCACTTTTGAGGCCGCCGTGGCTGCCGCGGGAGTCGATTTCCGTTCGGACAAGCTCTGGGAGATGTATGTGGAATGGCAGAAGGAGCAGGGAGACCTGAGGGCCGTCACTGGCATTTATGACAGGGTGCTGTCCACTCCCACCCAGCTGTACAGTCACCACTGGGAAAAGTAAGTGTGTGATTTGGAGGGTGTTTGATTTGGGGGCCAGAGGCATTGTGAATTAGAGGTAGACTTAACAACATTCAATCAGCGACTGTTCGAAGTTACAACAACACTGAAAAAGCTGACTTAACAACCGGGTCTCACACATACGATTGTTGCAATTTCTCCACATTCACAGGATCAAAATCTGGACGCTTGGCAACTGGCACAAGAAATCGGGAAGAAATCCAGGTTGTTCAAATGAGTACAAGTTTGTTCCATGTTGTTTCTTACGTGCCATGGTGGCGCAGTGGTTAGAATGCAGTATTGCAGGCTAATTCTGCCGACTGCCAGCAGTTTGATCTTGGTCGACTCAGCCTTCTGTCCTTCCCAGGTCGGTAAAATGAGGACCCAGATTGTTGGGGGCAAGAGGCTGACTCTTTAAACTGCTTAGAGAGGGCTGTAAAGAACTGTGAAGCGGTATATAAGTCTAGATGTTATTGCTATCTTCCTTCCTTCCTTCCTCCCTCCCTCCCTCCCTTCCTTCCTATTCTCCCTCACTCCCTCTTTTCTTCCTTCCTCCCTCCCTCCCTCCCTTCCTTCCTTCCGTGGTGGCATTGTGGTGACAATGCAGCATTGCAGGCTAATTCAGCCGACTGCTAGCAGTTCAATCCTGACCAGCTCAAGGCTGACCCAGCCTTCCGTCCTTCTGTGGTCAGTTAAATGAGGACCCAGATTGTTGGGGGACAAGAGGCTGAGTCTGTAAACCGCTTAGAGTGGGTTGTAAAGCACTGTGAAGCGGGATATAAGTCTAAATGTTATTCCTTCCTTCCTTCCTTCCTTCCTTCCTTCCTTCCTTCCTTCCTTCGGGGGTGGCATAGTGGTGACAATGCAGTATTGCAGGCTAATTCAGCTGACTGCCAGCAGTTCAATCCTGACCAGCTCAAGAGTGACTCAGCCTTCTGTCCTTCCGAGGTCGGTGAAATGAGGACCCAGATTGCGGGGGGGGCAAGAGGCTGACTCTGTAAACCGCTTAGAGAGGGCTGTAAAAGCACTGTGAAGCGGTATGTAAGGCTAAATGCTATTGCTGTTGCTCTCAACAAGAGTCACAGCCAATTGGCAATAGACAAGAGTCAATGCAATTCAAGGAGGTTCCGATTGAGATCTCTTTTGTGTGCAAAGAGACTCGAGTCCGATGACGCGTTTGACCTCTCCTTCACGCCCAGCCTGATCATCAACACATATCTGCAGTAGTTGCAGATATACCAGCGGTCACACGACCAGCATTTGTAACCTTCCCACCCAGCTTCTAACAGAAAATCAAAGGGGGAAAGCTTAAGATTTGCTTAACGGCCACATGATTCGCTTAAGGACTGCACTGATCCGCTTAAGAACCACAGCAAAAAAGGTCGCAAAATCGAGCGTGACTCACTTAACAACCACTTTGCTTAACAATGATGATTCTGGTCACTGTTGTGTTCAACCGAAGAGGTTGTAGAAAAAAATGCTTTGAAAAGCCTCTGATGATCCCAGCTGAGCCACGCGATCATCAGAGGCTTTTTTTTTTTTAGTTTTAAAAGCATTTTTTCGGCCGAAGAGGTTGTAGGAAAAATGCTTTTAAAAATAAAAAAAAAAGCCTCTGATGATTGCACGGCTCAGCTGGGCAATAGGGGGTGGGGAGCAGGGATTTTTGCTACCGGTTTCTCCAAACCACCCGCCTCCATCGCTACCGGATCGGGCGATCCGGTCCGAACCGGGAGCATTTCATCCCTGCTCCACGCCCTTTTGCACCACTCTGGTGACCCTAAAACAGGGGTCCTCAAACTTTTTAAACAGGAGGCCGATTCAAAGTCCCTCAGACTGTTGGGAGGGGGCCCGGACTGGATGGGCGGGCGGGCACGGCTAGGTGGTCATGTGACTGGGTGGGCGTGGCCAATTTAACAGTTCATTTGTTTTGGTCTTTCTGCTTCCTTGTTTAAATTGTTTTCAAAGACTTTTAATTTCAAGCTGTACTTTACAAGCCCAGAGTTGCTTTTCAAGGCTGCACTGGTGAGATCACCCCTCATCTGGTCTTCCAGCTGGCTCGCTGGAAGAGAAGGCCCACGGGAAGGGATGGGGCTTAATCACACCACTCCGCGGGCCGGATACTTTGCATTGGCGGGTCTTATCCAGCCTGTGGGCCGTAGTTTGAGGATGCCTTTTTTAGAGGGTCGTTGAGCCACTTGGAGGTTTCTCTGGGTCTTCAGGATCACCTGAATAGTGCAAATGGAGTGGGGAAGGACCGATTTATTTGAGATTTATCTGAGGACACAGATCAACATCTAAGTGGCCTCAACGACCCTCTAAACAGAATGCAAAGGACCAGCTGTCCGCAAGGAGCATCAGTCCTTCCATTCCCACCATTCATTCAGAGCCGAAGAAGCTTCTCGGATGAGAAGCGAAACGTCTTCCAAGAAAAAAACCAGAAAGCCCAGATGCCTCTTTTAAAAAGCACCTGGATGACTGAGAAATCTGCACAGACATTTGGCCACTTTGGGACGCTGCAACGGTCATAAAAGTGTGAAAAGCGGTCCTCGCTTTTTTTCAGTGCCGTTGTCACTTTGAACCGTCGCTGAAATGAACTTGTTGTAAGTCGAGGGCTACCTCTAGCCGCTTTCTGCAAAGCCCTCCTTTTCTTCTCCACGCAGCTTCAAGGAACATCTGTCCAGCCATCCGCCTGTGGATATTCTCTCCATGGAAGAGCTGCTGTGGATGCAGTCCAAGTTGGCCTCCGATGCGACCCCCAAGACGACGGAGGGGGAAACCGAGGAAGAAGCACCACCTGGAGAAGAACTGCCCCCCAAGGCGGAAAGCAAGCAGGAGGCCGCAGAAGGGAGTCAGGCGTTGGTGAGTCCATGTCTCGGCTTGGACCCTTTGTGTCGTCTCTTTCCAGTATCTCAAGCAGGAGCTCCTAGGTTTCCTGTTTCCTTTTATGGCCGCCTGAGCATAGCACAGCCAATCATTCCTTTTATATCATTTAAAGTCACAAACATAATTTTTCTATATATTAACTACCCAACCGTAGGATGAATATCCAACAAGGAATATTAGACATGTTCGCGGCCTTGAATTTAAACAGTACGGGTAAGTTCTCGACTTACGACCACAATTGAACGCAACATTTTTTTTTTAATTGAAAAAGTTTTAAAAATTTTACATACATTTTCTCCCCCCTCCCCAACCACCCCCCCGACTTCCCAGAGCAAATACAAAATATAAAATACAGCTTAAATCCCCTAAATTCAACTCCATCTCTCACTTATCATAATCATTAAACAAATGGATAAAAGGAAAGCAAGTCTTCTTTCTTCTCATTCCATCTAATTTAACAGAATTAGTATCCATTTATAATTACAGCAGTTAATAAAGCAGTTAAATGTTACCTAATCAATCCTATCATTACTCAATTTAACTAATAGATACTTAACAGATTATTAGATCTATACAGTTTAACAAGATATTTTATAACTTCTTTCATTGAAAACAAAAAAAAACCTCATTCAAAAACCCCAAATTTAAAATAAAATATTATATAAACTCTTCCATCCTCCACTTTTAAACCATCAAGGTCCAATTATAGTTAAAACACTTAAAAAAATTTTTTTCTAACTAAAAAATAATAATCAAACCTCTTATTAATTTATCAATACATATTAACAAATCAACTAAAAACATCATTTAATAGCTATATCAAACAATTAAATTCTTCATACTAGATTAAACCAATTGCTAATCTTCTTATCTTCACATCTTCCAACAGCATATAGAATGTCTTCATTTACGTCTACCCACCTAAATAAAAATTGCTTCTTTATATAAAAAAAAAACCCCGAGTGACTTTGTAATTGTATTTCAAATAGTATCCATCAAATCCAGCCAGAAATTAGATTGATAAATTCATCAGACGTATTAGGGAAAGCACCAGATCAACTGCAATTGCCCTAGGCCCATAGTCCTTTTGCCTTATATTTATTACCTTCAAACAGAAAACTCCAATTTACTATATTCAATAAAACTTCTGCAATTGCAATTAAGTCCAAATTTATTACAGTCCTTAATAAAATATTCCAAATCATTCAGGTCAAGGCTTATTTCACAACCCAACACACCAGCATTGCAGTGATCTGTTTATTCTTCTCAAAATATTCCAATACAGCTGTAGGTTACCTCCTCATCGTCGCTCATGGAACACAACATTTTTGTTGCTAAGCAAGACATTTGTTAAGTGAATTTTGCCCCGTTTTACAACTTTCCTTGGCACAGATGTTAAGTGAATCACTGCCTTTGTTAAGTTAGTAACATGGTTGTTAAGTGAACCCAGTTTCCTCATTGACTTTGCTCGTCAGAAGGTCGCAAAAGGGGATTGTATGACAGACACCCCCCTCCCCCCAAGAACACTGCAGCCGTTATAAATAGGGACCAGTTGTTCTGTGGTGGTCATAAGTGTGAAAAATGGTCGTAAGTCACTTTTTTTTAGTGCCGTTGTGACGTCAAAGGGTCACTAAATGAACTGTTGTAACTTGCCTGTAAAGGCGGGATATAACTAAGTAAAAAGAAAATAAGCAATAAAAGAGATTCGTCAATGGGAAGTTGCTTAGATCCTATTCCGGCTCCCCGCTTCTTTTCACGAGGGTTCTTTCGATAGCTCTGATTTCAGCTCTTCTTGCGTTTCAGGCGTCACTGGACCCGGAGAAAATCCTGGAGCAATCCATTTCGATCCGCCAGCAAATCTTCGCTCAGAACGAAGGCGAAGTCAGCAAACGCTGGAATTTTGAGGAGGGGGTATGTACGAAGGGGGCCGAGGAATTTGGGGAAATTGTGCAGGAGGAAAAGAGAAGGATGCAAGTGGGGCGAGGGAAATCCACGAAGGGAAACCAGGGGTGTCAAACCGGAATAATCCAGCCACCCAAGGATACCCGGCCTGGGAAAGAATGTCAAATCTCTCCGAGACGCATTTCACATCAAAGTGGTTCCCAAAACATCACACAGCCATTGGACACTGACCATCTGGTCAAAGGGAGAGGGCTCCAGAAAGTGTAAACCTTGTAACTTTTGGGCAGGAATACTCAGATCTAGCCTTGCTTTTGCTGCAACCAGTAATCCTTAGTAAAAGAACCTATCGCTTCATCCAAACGGAGTCGATGATCTTTCTTCCCAAGGGGCCTAGCTGGGGCAGGTCTGACAGTTTACCTTGTGGTCTTACCCATATCGATTTTATCTCTACAGAGAGAATAGAGAATAGAATAGAATAGAATAGAATAGAATAGAATAGAATAGAATAG
>WNWU01000140.1:1125017-1142228 GCA_012654045.1 Ptyas mucosa
AGAATTCCCCAGCCACCCTGCTTCAAGATAGATGGACTTCGACTCCCGGAATGTGGCTGATGGGAATTCTGGGAGTTGTAAACCACTTGTCTTAAAACACAATGACTGGGGAATTCTGGGAATTAAAATCCATCTATCTTGAAGCATGCTGGATGGAGAATTCTAGGAGTTGAAGTCCACCCATCTTAAAAGTCACCAAGGTTGAAAAACACTGCTCTAGAGAATAAAAATAGCCACCTCGGTTTACATTATATGAAATGCACTTTTATTTTTTAACTAGCTGATAACCCAGTGTGGCCTGGGTATTTATTTATCCCAATCCTGTATTAGACAGGATTAGAAGAGCAACTGATTTCGGCGAGAATTAAATTAGTTACGAATGTTTTCCCTGGGTCCCCACAAGCGTCAAGTGAAACGATACCACCTTGTTTTGCTAGCTGATCCATGATCATTTGGTATGCTTTTGTTCTGATCTTGATTTAGAAGTGGCTTCTTGTCCGCGATATATGCACTACGCTGTTCGACGTTGTAGTTCTTTTCTCGTACGTAATCTGCGTGAAGTACGTCCTGTCGGTCTCGTAGTGGTGCGGGCAGGCCGAGTTGCAGTAATGTTTTATTGATCATGGCCATACATTTGTCCTCGAGAATAATCAAAGCCTTGTCGAAAATGTTCCTCCCCAACCTCCTCATCGTCCGAGTCTCTCGCCAGCTCCGCTGACGGCTGGCGGGCCACAACATTTTTAGACGGTATCAAGGTTCGAAACGAGGAAACGTATTTTCTTGATATTTGATCTTTTCTCTTAGAGCCCGAGTGCCGCGGGGTCTTGAGGGAGCAGCTGCATCGCAAGATGGACTGAAGAAATTCTGGAAGTCACCGACTCTTTGGGAGTTTGGTATATTTCGTATGAAGAGGATGGAAAAAGGTATCTCGATTTTTTTTTTATTGGCTTCTGGGTTGTTTTTTTTAATGTGGAAATATAAATAGGATTTTCGGTCTGCTATGATGAACTGCATGTTTTGTCCGTGTTTCACCTGATAAACCATGATTAGAAACATGCCCTGAGCAGAGCCTGTTTTTGGACACCGCTGTCTTCACGGGGATGGTGTTAGCTCTTGAACTCATCCCTCTTGGGCAAAACGAATTAAAGGTAGTCCTTGACTTACAACAGTTCCTTTTTAGTGGCCGTTCATAGTTACAGCGGCACTGGAAAAAAAGGGAGACCTACAGGTTGCCCTCGACTTAAGACCCTAACGGAGCCTACTCGTTGCCATTTTAAGTTGTGGCTATTGTAAAGAGGGTCACTCGTGTAATCAACTGTTCTGCCCCAGCTACGCACCCCAAAGAACGCAGCACACACAAAGTCTGTACAAACCTTAGTTTACTAAATTAAATCAGTTTTTTTTTTCCAAACAAACGCTGTGAATTAACTTTCTTAACCTACAAGAATCCAAAGAATAAATAATCGTAATTTTACTAAGGTTGGCAGAAAGCCCAGAAGCAATTTGCAGAGAACTAAGATCAAGACGCGAAGGAGAGTGAATGAAGTTGTTCCCTGCAAATTGCTTCAGTTGGGGTTCCTCCTTAAATAGGTTAAGGGAATGGCCAATTAGCCCCAAGCCTTACTCTCGAGGAGACCTCCTCCTGAGAAGCCACTCCTGCCTTTTGGCAGCTCTGCGCGCCCGTGTATCGAGAAGAGGCTCCTCTTCTTCCTCTTCACTTATGGGAGGTTCTGAAGGCCCTGGCTGAATCCCCACTTCTGGCACCACATCTTCTCCAGCCTCCTCATTGTCTGACTCAAGCGCCAGCTGTACAGGCTGCTGGCGCAGCACTACACCAGCCTCCTCACTGTCGGAATCAGCTACTAACTGCACAGGCCACTGACGGGCCACAACACCAACCCAATAGGGGAAAAAATTGTGTTTGTTAAGTGAACCCATGTTTGAAAAGCAGAAGTAAACCCCAGTTTTCTGCAAACACGTAAATTGTGCTCAGGTGGCCGTGGGACACCGCAAAGGGCTTTGAAGTATAGAAACAAAATTGAAAAAGAGAGCTCCTTGGTGCTGTCTGAGCTTGGTTGTTATTACCAAGTTCAGAGAGCACCAAGGAAACTCTAAATTTCAACCCTGAGCTACAAATATTCTCCTTTATTTTAATAATGGCCCAAGGGCTAAATCACTAAATAAATACCGTACTTTTCAGAGTATAAGACACACTTTTTCCCCACTAAAAGAGGGTGGAAATGTAGGTGAGTCTTATACACCGAATACAGCCATTTTTGGCCTCCCAAAACCCTGCCTTGCACATCCTGTTTTTGCCAAAAACGGGCCTGTTTTTCTAAAAAATGGGATGCGCAGAGGATTTGGGAGGCCTGCAGAGTGCTCCTGGGGTGGAAAAAATCTCTTTTTTTTTTCTTACTTACCTCTTCGAAATCTTGGTGTGTCTTATACTCAGGTGCGTCTTATAGTCCGAAAAATACGGTATATAAATATTCTCTTTTAACATTGAAAACGTCTCACTCTGAACTGCCTTTGACAATAAAAGATGAAGAGCAGGACGGTTTCTGTATTACAGATTTTATTTTTTTGACTGCCAGTAGATCAAAGTATTTGATTGCTAACTCAAGAATTACTGTGTTTGTTTGTTTTTAAAGATTGACGAGTCCAGCAAGAATTGGGTGAAACCAATTTCCCTCCACTTTGAAAATGTAAGTGTTGATGCATTTTTCCTGGTTTAATAAGAGACAAAAGATTGTATCTGAAGCTGTTGATGGACTAGAATTAATTTGAAATCGTTATAGAAGTGGATAGTTATAGAGGGTTATTTTCATCGCCTTCTCAGCTCGCAATCTTAAGAAGGCACAGTATGGAGGGGGAGAAGAGAGGGGCACGATGGGTACCAGCGTTTCAGCATTTAAGCCAGGGATCTCCAAGCTTGGCAACTTTTAAGATTTGTGGAGCCGGGAGTTGAAGTCCACAAGTCTTAAAAGTTGCCAAGCTCGGAGACCCCTGATTTCAACAGTCAAAAGGATTTAAAAATGCTTGAATTGATGGCTGTTCCTCCCACCGTTGCAAGCCTCAAACAGCGGGATTTTATGTCATCAGATATTAACATGATCTTTCTTCACTCAAAAGTGTCTTTAGATGGGTTGGCCGTCTGTGACACGGTTGAATTTTGCGGGGTCACACATTTCTAAAAGAGCAACAATGTGACGCTTAAAAAGTCTTTAAAGAGACTGCCTGTTCTCAAACGACGCAGAACGCAAACCTGTGACCTGAAATTAGCATCCGTGCTTGAATTATATCTAAATTTCTGCATTGTGCTTTTTCCCCCCACAGAGATGGGTTCGCAATTTGGGTGTCCTCCTTGACCCACAGCTGAGATTAGAGCAACACCTGGCAGCTGTGGCTAAGGGGACCTTTGTACAGGTTCGCCTTGTACACCACTTGCGACCCTACCTGGATCGGGAGGCTCTTCTCACAGTCACTCATGCCCTTGTCACCTCACGGTGGGATTATTGCAACGCGCTCTACATGGGGCTACCCGTGAAAAGTGTTCGGAGACTACAGTTGGTCCAGAATGCAGCCGCTCGAGCGGTTGTGGGTACACCTAGGCACTCCCACATTACACCAATCCTCCGTGCGCTGGCTTCCTATCGGTCTCCGGTCACAATTCAAGGTGTTGGTTATTCCCTTTAAAGCCCTACATGGCTCAGGGCCAGGCTATCTTCGAGACCGCCTTCTACCGCATAGCTCCCAACGACCGGTAAGATCCCACAGAGTTGGCCGCCTCTGGGTCCCGTCAGCTAAACAGTGTCGGCTGGCGGGTCCCCGGAGGAGGGCCTTCTCTGTGGCTGCCCCGGCTCTCTGGAATCAGCTACCTCCTGAGGCCAGGACCGCTCCCACCCTATTGGCCTTCCAGAAAATGGTGAAGACCTAGCTTTCCGGCAAGCTTGGGGCTGTTGATCTCACCACTGCGCTCCTGTGAGAGCCGGCCATGTGCGGTGTGTATGGGGTTTTAACGTCTCTTATTGTATATTGTTCATACCGTCTTTGTTGTAAGCCGCCCAGAATCCTCGGAGAGTTGGGCGGCATAGAAATACGAATAATAAAATAAATAAACGTTTAATAGACAGGGAAAACCGTTCTTCCTTGCTAACCATTCCAAAGAAATCACGATGAGGAAGCAAAAGAATTGGCAACGATGTGTTGGAATAACACGAGGACTCCTCTAGGAATGAGTAAACAGCGCCTCACGTTCATTTTATCAAATTGGGTAACTTCAATAAATTTCTTGGCCCGAATTAAATGTAGCTCAGGGTTCTTCCAATTAACCGACACTCAACTCTGAACCGAACACGGTGACGTGCAATTTATGTACCCACTTAGTGAGCTGAGCTAAACTAGTGGCATTTGCCTTATGGGTTAAGGCAGGGGTCAGCAACCTGCGCTCTGGAGCCTCATGGGGCTCTTTCGCCCCTCTGCTGCGGCTCCCTGTCACTCAAAATATGCATCAAAACCGCCAGTGTGCAACACCCTCCGGCACACAATTTACTGAGCTTTTCAACCCCTGGTAGGCCAACCATGGATAAATTCAAGAAAATAAAATTTTCAGGAGAAAACAGAACGTTTAATTCAACTACATATGCTAGTTTTGTGGCTGCTCAAGAAATAGGCACGGGAAGGTTTTTGTGGCTCCCGGTGTTTTCTTTTCTGTCTTAGGACTGTAATCATAAATTATTGTGGGGTTGGATTCTCGTGTCAAAACTTTGCATAAAATAAAATACCATACGGTATATTTGTGAGCTCTCTTTGCATTCTTCAGCTGACCAGGCTATAAATTTAAGATATTTTTTCCTGCCTTAAGACTCTTTGTTTCTCAATTTCTGTGCAAGACTTAAAATTCTGCGCACTGAAACTCATTCACTGAAATGTGTTTTAAATGCATTCACTGAACAACTGCATTTTAAAGACAAACATTTAAAACTGTATTGCCGTTCAGTCATTAGCGACCAAAATTTTGGGGTCAATTCTCATAAGTGGACTTTGAGGCTTGCGACAAAGAAGAAGGGGTCACTTTATTCTCCAAAGCATTTAAAAGCAAGACAAGAAACAAGGGGTGGAAACAAATCAAGGAGAGAAGCAACCTGGAATTAAGGAGAAATTTCCTGACAGTGAGGACAATTAACCAGTGGAACAGCTTGCCACCAGAAGCTGTGGGTGCTTCATCACTGGAGGTTTTTAAGAAGAGACTAGACAGCCACTTGTCTGAAATGGTATAGGATTTCCTGCCTGAGCAGGGGGCTGGACTAGAGGACCTCCAAGGTCCTTTCTACATTCAGGAATACGCTTTTGCCAAACCTTCACTCTAGCCAAGCCTGCGCTCTCAATAAATCTGTTTCTCTTCACGTATGACAAGTTTTTGTATCCTCCGATTGTGCCTGAAAATCACCTTTTTAATAATTTTTGTTATTTCTGGCCTCTGCCCGACTTTGAGTGGAAATTCTGTGCCAGTATGGAATGATTTGAGGTGGGCGTCTTGGGTGATCGTGCCCAAGTGTGGCTTCTTCAGTCATCCTGTTAAGCAAATCTTGGCTTAATATGTTGTGTGGATACAGCCAATAGCAGGGAGCACCTTTAAGATACCTTTAAGAATTAACTCTTCCCCCTTAATTCCATGCCCATTTAAAATTTCCAAGGCTGTGGCAATTAAACCTGGTTTTATTTCCTTTGAAAGGGAAGTGGTGGTTCAGTGGCTAAGATGCTGAGCTTATCGATCGAAAGGTCGGCAGTTCAGCGGTTCGAATCCCTAGTGCTGCCTAACGGGGTAAACTCCCGTGACTTGTCCCAGCTTCTGCCAACCTAGCAGTTTGAAAGCACGTAAAAAAAAATGCAAGTAGAAAAATAGGGACCCCCTTTGGTGGGAAGGGAACGGCATTCCGTGTGCCTTTGGCGTTGAGTCATGCCGGCCACGTGACCACGGAGACGTCTTCAGACAGCGCTGGCTCTTTGGCTTAGAAACGGAGATGAGCACCACCCCCTAGAGTCGGGAACGACTGGCACATATGTGCGAGGGGAACCCTTTATCTTTACCTATTTCTTTTGAAAGAAGTTATTAGGCAGAACGTTATTTTCTAAAGTCTTGGTTTATTTACAAATATACAAAGCTCAACTCATAATTGCAGCGTAGGCAAATTATGAATCCGCCTCTGTTTTTTCACATTCGCTTACATTGCAATAAAATGATTTATACATATTTTGCACTGTACAATAGTCCTCGACTTACAACAGTTAACTTACTGAATGTTCCAAGTTACAATGGCACTGAAAAAAAAAGGACTTAATGACTTTTTCACACGACCATTGCAGCATCCCATAGTCACATGATCAAAATCCATGGCAAGCAACTGGCTTCTATTTGTGACGGTCGCGGTGTCCCAAATGTCACATGACCCCTGTTTGCAACCTGACAAAATCCATGGGGGAAGCCAAATTCACTTAACTCTGTTATTAACATAAAACTTGCGATGATTTCACTTAACTCTGCAAGGAAGGTGGTAAAACAGGCCAAAACTTACTCAACGGCCGTCTTGCTTAGCCACATAAAATTTGGGGCTCAAATGTGGTCCTAAATCGAGGACTATTTGCATTGCAATCACAATTCCCTCTTTTCCAGCCAAATTAGTTTTCTCTGCTGGATTTTCAGGACATCGTAGACATTTTGTTCAAACTCTCTCCAAAACCTGTTGCACAACAGGGGAAATGTGTCTGTTGTCTTAAGAGACACACTTGCGTAGGAACTGAGGCAGGGGCTGCCTCTGGAAATTAGAGCTGGTCCGAACACAAGTCAGGAGCAGCTCAGGTGCTTTCACAGTTGCGTTGTGGTTCTGCAGCCAGTTGTTGAAATTTTTGAGCTCGCAACTGCAAACTAAGGACAGTTCCCTCAAATCCAGGAATCGCAGCTGCCCCATTGGTTGAAACGTGGAGGGCGAGAGGGTCATCAGCGGATTTCCACGGACACTGAGACCACGCAGGGATTTCAAACTACGGAAGATCTGTTCTGGAAGTTTGTGCAACCTGTTGGCTCCGAGATCCAGGATTTCTAAAGACGTCAAACTCTGGAAATGGTTCCCAGGCAAGTCTCGAAGGTGATTGGAGCTGAGATTCAACACCCGGAGTTTCTCCAGATGATGGAAGAGGTCGATGCATTTCTGGGTGGCCCAAATATCTCCCAAATTGTTGTGGGAAAGGTCCAGTTGTATAAGTTGCCTCGGAGACTTCTGGACTTGCGAACACCACATCAGGTGGTTGCCGGAGAGATTCAGAAACTTTAAGGAGGGAATCTCTGCGAGCTGACGCCAGACGTTCCCCAGGTCCTTCAGACGGTTGGAGGAGAGATCAAGATGGACCAGGTTTGGGCCAAGTTTTTCTATGCCCCAGGTGTCCTGGATCCTGTTTTGTCCCAAATTAAGACTCATCAAGGAAGGGAGATTCCCATTGGGAACTCGGTCAAGAGCGTTGTCTTGCAGGTCAAGGAACTGCAAAGATTTTAGACTCATCAGGGCGTCATGCTGAACAATCCCGATGTGGTTGGACTTCAGAATCAGACGTCGTAAAGGAGAGGACTTCAAATCCTCCAGGCCTTCCGTGTACAGCTCCCCGAGAAGATTGTTGGACAGATCCAGAACTTGGAGCTTGCTTAATCCTGAAAATGCCCCCTTTTGAATCTTATTAATCTGGTTGGATCTCAAGAGCAAGGTGTTGAGATCTGGCAAGCTTGAGAAGACGGAGGCGTTCAGGGTGTTGAGAAAACCATGAGACATGTCGAAAGTCTGGATGCGGCTGTGACGCAGCCCCGAGAATGTGGTGGCTGAAATGTCCTTCAAGTTCTGGAACCCGAACCCACTGCCAATGGCTCCTGAATGTTGCACCTTGAGGTTCTGGATCCTTGTACCGTTCAGGCTTTTGAGGAAGTCTTCGACTCGGGCCACATCCCATGGGTTTGAAGAGATGTCCAAGGTGCCCAGGGTGATGTTGAGAAACGGGTTGGTGCAAGAAGGACGACGATCTCTGGACAATCGATTGGAGGACAGGTCAAGGATGGTCAAATGACGCCCTCTGAGATACTGGAGGTCGTCCCCACAAATTGCCCCGATTTTGTTGAGTTGCAGCTGAAGGACGCTTAATTTTTTCAGTCCTTGGAAGGTTGGATCTGGGGTCAACTGATGAAGTTGGTTTCCGCGAAGGTCCAAGGTTTCCAGTGATAAAAGGTCTTGGAAATAGCCCTTCTCCAGGATTCTGTTGTCAAAATCACTATTGTCCAAGTGTAATACCTTGAGTTTGGTCAAACCTTGGAACGCTTTGGGATGCAATGACAGGTTCCTGTTGCCCCCCAAATCTAGGAAGGTGATGTTGGGCACATTCGCGAAGGCCCTTTCTCCAACATAGAGAGGACCTCCCAATTGTTTCCCCAACGACAGCATCTTCAGGGCACTCAACGTCTGTGGGAACGAAGACGTCTGGATGGTGGAGAAGAGGTTGAAATTCAACAAGAAGACTTGAGTGGACACGTCGACGTTGGGGATGGCCCTGTGGCTTTGGCCTTGGCAGTTGGCCACCAGGCGGTTGTTGATTTTGGTCGTGGAACATCGGAAAAACTCATTTGTGGCTGAACTCAAGGCTGCCAAGATGAACACGATTGCGCTGATGGAGACTGGAATGAAGAAAAGAAAGAAAGGAAAGGGATTGATTAGCTTCCTATTCTTATTGCCACTACAAAATTGCTCTTTCTAGGAATCCATTGGTTAGGTGGAGCCTTAACAATTGATCACATGGCTTGTTGGTAGACCATGCAACTCAACTCCATTGGATTAGTGTCCAGTTCAGTGTCTCTCAACCTTGGCTGCTTTAAGATGTGTGGACTTCAACTCCCAGAATTCTTTTAAGCCGTGTGGACTTCAACTCCCAGAAATCCACACATCTTAAAGTGGCCAAGGTTGAGAAACATTTATCTAATGTGTTAGAATCAGTGGTGGGGTTCAAATAATTTAACAACCGGTTCTCTGCCCTAATGACCATCTGGGTAGGCATGGCTCGGTGGTCATGTGACCATGTGGGCGTGGCCATCTCGATGTCACTCACATTGATGGACACTTTGTCTTAGCTACAAGCTTCCTCCAGCTTAAACATTAATAATTTCTCTCCCTTTTCTAATTCATGTAAAATCTATAGACCCCTGGCCTCTTACACATTACAGAGCCGAGGTGGCGCAGTGGTTAGAGTGCAGTACTGCAGCTACTTCAGCTGACTGCTAGTTCAGCGGATCAAATCTCACCAGGCTCAAGGTTGACTCAGCCTTCCAACCTTCCGAGTTGGGTAAAATGAGGAGCCAGATTGTTGGGGGCAAGATGCTAGTTAGTATACTGTCTTTGGTGTAAGTCGCCCAGAGTCCTCGGAGAGTGGGCGGCATAGAAATATGACTAATAATAAAAATAATTTAAGTCACAGTTTGTTTAGCCACTATATCTTGAATCCAAATACCATTGACTGGGATCATTAGCTGAATAAGCCATTGTTTACAAACCACTATGGGTGGGTTGACACTATTAAACCACGAAGCGGTGAGCCAAATTTTAGTTCATATCTGGAAATTGCCCTCAAAACAAGGCTATAGAGCACTGCACACCAGAACAACTAGACACAAGGACAGTTTTTTTCCCAAACACCATCACTCTGCTCAACAAATAATTCCCTCAACACTGTCAATCTATTCGCTAAGTCCGTATTAATATTAATCTTCTCATCGTTCCTATCACCCATCTCCTCCGACTTAGGACTCTATGACTGTAACCTTGTTGCTTGTATCCTTATCATTTATAGTGATATTGTTTCCTGACTGCTTATTTGTTCCCTAGGACTATCATTAAGTGTTGTACCTTATGATTCTTGACAAATGTATCTTTTCTTTTTATGTACATTGAGAGCCTATGCACCAAAGACAAATTCCTTGTGTGTCCAATCACACTTGGCCAATAAAGAATTCTATCTATCTATCTATCTATCTATCTATCTATCTATCTATCTATCTATCACCATCTATCCCATCCCATCCATCTTCTACCCTGTTTCCCCAAAAATAAAAACTCCCCTGATAATCAGCCTGCCCCCGAAAATAAGCCCTCTCCAAAAATATTTAAATGCAGAGCTGGATGGCAGGAGGAGCCCCATCTTGCTCCAAGCGCCCCAAAATATAATAAGACCTCCCCGAAAATAGGGCCAAGTGCTTATTTCGGGGTTCAAACATATATGACTGGGTCTTATTTTGGGGAAAAAACAGTATCTATATATATAATTCTCTCTCTCTCTCTCTCCCCCCCCCCCCCCCCCCCCCCCCCTCTGTATATATCTTCAGCCGGGTATTTTCCTAGGAAATCACGTCCACTATCCTAGGCTTTTTCAGACAGCAAGCCTAGGATAGTGGATGTGATTTCACTGAGCTATGGCTGCAAGTTGAGAAACTTGGTTTACGTAGGAAAATACCTGGCTGAAGAAAAATATACACACAAAAACCTACGACAAGAGAATAAATCGTATCTATCTGTCTGTCTAGCTATGTATCTATGTATCCATCCCTCCCTCCCTCCCTCTCTCTCTCTCTCTCTCAATCTCCATCTATATCTATCTATCTATCTATCTATCTATCTATCTATCTATCTATCTATCTATCTATCTACCATATTTCCCCCAAAATAAGACATCCCCTGATAATAAGCCCAATCAGGCTTTTGAGTGCATGGCAATAAGGCCAAGCACTTATTTCAGGGTTCAAAAAATATAAGACAGGGTTTTTGGGGAAACACGGTATCATCTATCTATATCTATCTATATCTAATCTATCATATCTACCTAATTTATCATATCTATATCTAATCTATCATCTATATATCTATCTAATCTATATCTATCTAATCTATCATAACTATCTATCTATCTCTACCTAATCTATCTATATCCTATCTATCTAATCTATCTAATCTATATATCTATCTATCTCTAATCTATCTATCTCTATCTATCTCTATATCTAATCTCTATCTTATCTCTATCTTATCTATATCTATCTCTCTATATCTATCTAATCTATCTCTCTATCCAATCTATATCTATCTATCTATCTATCTATCTATCTATCTAATCTATATCTATCTATCTCTAATCTATCTATCTGTATCTATCTCTATATCTAATCTCTATTTTATCTCTATCTTATCTCTATCTCTCTATATATCTATCTAATCTATCTCTCTATCCTATCTATCTATCTATCTAATCTATATCTATCTCTATCTATCTCTATCTCTATATCTAATCTCTATCTTATCTATCTTATCTATCTCTATATCTATCTAATCTATCTCTCTATCCTATCTATCTATCTATCTATCTATCTATCTATCTATCTATATCTATCTATCTATCTATCTAATCTATATCTATATCTATCTATCTATCTCTAATCTATCTATATCTATCTCTATATCTAATCTCTATCTTATCTCTATCTTATCTCTCTCTCTATATCTATCTCTCTATCCAATCTATCTATCTAATCTATCTAATCCAGTGATTCCCAAAGTGTGAGCCGCGGCTCCCTGGGGAGCCGCGCTATTGTCATAAGGGCGCCGCGAAATATTCCGCCCGCTGGGTCTAACGCTGATGCGCCATTTCTGAAACGTCTAGTGCGCATGCGCAGTTGCAAGTCGGATTGTTATGGGAGCCGCGAACCGAAAAAGATTGGGAACCTCTGATCTAATCTATATCTCTATCTATCTCTATATCTAATCTATCTTATCTCTATCTTATCTCTATCTTATCTGTATCTCTCTATATCTATCTAATCTATCTCTATCCTATCTATCTATCTATCTATCTATCTATCTATCCCGTAGCGTTTTCCCAAGTTTAAAAGCAATGCTGAATTTCAGTTTTTACCCCCGTTTTGAGTCTCACCTTTGTGAATCTTCCACCGGGGCCCCCGCTGGAGAAAGTCATCCATGCCGTTCTGTGGAATGCAACAAATCCTCCCGCTTTAGGATGGCAACCGTCGGTCTCTCTTGATCGCATGTGTGGTTGGCCCTGGCGTTGTCCCTTATAAATGCTCCTGGAACCACCTACGTCAGAAGTGACCGTGGACAAAAAGCGAAGCGTTGCACAACGGGGAAGTGGCAGGGAAAATACTTTTCCCCCCCACTTCTCCCCGAGCAGTTTCATGATTATTGCTCCACACACTGCACCGTGTTTTCCTTTGGCAGGTCTTCCCAGGTCAAATATTTAGAAAGGGCTCAAATATAACCGCGAGTCGCGTTGAGGGGCAAACGTGGATTTTCCATTATTGGGTAAAGCAGGATACGGCATGCAATTTGGACGTTGATACGGAGGGAGCAGCTCTGGAGGAAGCAGCTTTCTGCCACGTTTATTCAAGATAATGATCATTACATGACAATATTGAACTCTCAGTTTCTTCCTCTATTATCTAACTGTTGATAAAGCAAACGCCAAGTTCAAAAATATTCCGTGTCTTCTTTTTATCTTCAATGTTAGTTTCTGCACAGCTTAGGTTTTTTTTTTTTTTTAATTATTTCTTCTTCTGGGGGTGTTTCCTATTTTTACAGTGTTTGCGCAAACACAATTCTTGCTGCTATTAAAACAAGTAATTTATTTTTTTTTTAAATTTGATTTATATGCCGCCCTTCTCCGGAGACTCAGGGCGGCTTACAATGCGCTAAGCAATAGCCTTCATACTTTTGTATATTTATACAAAGTCAGCTTATTGCCCCCACAATCCGGGTCCTCATTTCACCTACCTTAGAAAGGATGGAAGGCAGAGTCAACCTTCAGCCTTGGTGAGATTCGAACCTGCAATAATTGCAGGCAGCTGCTGTTAATAACAGGGCTTTAGACCACTGTACTATCCAAGGCTCTTAAACATACATTCCCTTTATTGTATTTCTCTGGTAATACGCCTAACAAAAATAATTCTGGTTTATAATCTATATGCTGCTTTAATATTTTTTTACTAGCCACATAGGCATTTTCGTTCACATTTTTTTTTTTTTTTTGCTTTTGGACACGTCCACCACATGTGATAATAGGTACCCCAAGTTTGGTTACATTTCCAACATTTAGCAGATGTTTTTAAATATTTGGGCTAATCTATCCAGTGACTTGGACAGTACGCTGTTCACAAAGCACTTATGGTATACAAAGAGAAAAAATATATAAATAAAACTTTTTAAAATATATATATAAATAAAACTTTTTTAAAAAACGATATTTCCTTTTTGATTTTGGGCTTCGTGTAAGACTCCCCGTTAAATGCATGAGTGGCCCAACAAAAACACACACTCTGGTCAGTTATAGACAGCCATGGTTGTTAAGTGAATCACTGCTGTGACTCGTTGTGTCACAACGAAGAATGGATGTGCAGGTTAGAAGTCTCCTATACTGAGCGGTGGCTCAGTGGCTAAGACACTGAGCTGGTCGATCGAAAGGTCAGCAGTTCAGCGGTTCGAATCCCTAGTGCCATGTAACGGGGTGAGCTCCCGTGACCTGTCCCAGCTTCTGCCAACCTAGCAGTTCGAAAGCAGGTAAAAAATGCAAGTAGAAAAATAGGGACCCCCTTTGGTGGGAAAGTAACGGCGTTCCGTGCGCCTTTGGCGTTGAGTCATGCCGGCCGCATGACCACGGAGACGTCTTCGGACGGCGCTGGCTCTTCGGCTTTGAAACGGAGATGAGCACCGCCCTCTAGAGTCGGGAACGACTAGCTCGTATGTTCGAGGGGAACCTTTACCTTTACCTTTTTACTCCAAAGAGAGAGAGGGTCTCCACCATTATTTTTTGACCCCCAATATGTCTTCACATGGTGCTACCCAGCTGCAAACTCCAGCTGCCGCAAAAGGCACATTGGTGCAACAGGGTGTGATAAGGGGTACAGATACTTCTTGACTTACAACCACAATTGAGCTCGAAAGTTTGTTGCCGAGTGAACGTTGCCCCATTTTTATGACCTTTCTTGCCACAGTCGTTAAGTGACTCAATGCAGCGGTTAAATTAGTAACAGGGTTGTTAAGTGAATGGGCTTTTCCCACTGATATTGCTTGTAAGAAGGTCACAAAAGGTGATTGCATAACCCCAAGACACTGCAACAGTGGTGAAATCTAAAATTTGTTACTACTGGTTCTGTGGGCGTGGCCATTTTTTTTTCTTTTAAAACCATTTTTTCTACAACCTCCGGCGAAGAGGTTGTAAAAAAATGCTTTCAAAAGGCTCTGATGATCCCAGCTGAGTTGCCTGATCTGCAGAGGCTTTTTTTTCTTTTAAATGCCTCTGACGATCAGGCAACTCAGCTGGGATCCTCAGAGGCTTTTAAAAGAAAAAAAGACTGCTGATCAGGCAACTCAGCTGGGATTATCAGCTGACGATCCCTTTGACGATCCCAGCTGAGCCGCGCGATCATCAGAGGCTTTTTTTGTTTACTTTTAAAAGCATTTTTTTGGCTGAAGGGGTTGTAGAAAAAATGCTTTTAAAAATTAAAAGAAAAAGCCTCTGATGATTGTGCAGCTCAGCTGGGCATGGGGGGGGGGCAGGGATTTTTGCTACCGGTTTTCCGAACTACCCGCCTCCATCGCTACCGGATCGGGCGATCCGGTCTGAACCGGAAGCATTTCACCCCTGCACTGCAACTATAATAAATGCAACCAATAATTGTGAGTCAGTTTTCAAAATGTTTGAATTTTGCTCACACGACCAAGGGAGATGCTACAACGGTCATTAAGTGTGAAAACCCATCGTAAGTCACTTTTATCAAAAGTGCCATTGCAACTTTGAATGGTCACTAAGCAAAGTGTTGTAACCCTTGATCCATAACTACAATTGAGCTCAAAAGTTTTGTTGTTAAGCAAGATAGCCGCAAGGTGCGTTCTGCCTCATTTTATGACCTTTTGCTACAGTTGGTAAAGTCAATCGTGCAGTTGTTAATAGCAACTCATTAAGTGCATCTGGCTTCTCAGATGATTGCAAAAGGGGATCATGTGACCCCAGGATGCTGCTAAGCACCTGGATTTTGATCACATGACTGTGGGGAATCTGCAACCATCTTAAGCAGAGGTCTTCAAACTTGGGCAGCTTTAAGACTTGTGGACTTCAACTAAAACCTTGTAAAAAATATTTAAACTGTATTGCTGTATTGCATCATACTGTGTCCTGATTGGTTAGCTCTGTAGCCAATGTCCTTAACCTTGAAACATGCTTTGTTCCTCTTTGCTGACCAATATTGCTCTTTGCTGATCGTTACTGCTATTTGCTGTGTTTGCTACTGTTTGCAACTGTTTATTGTGTATGACTACAGCGACTGGTAAGAAGACTTTGTTATTGAAATATCCCTGGATTATTGTTTTACTATCTACTGCTTGATCTGTGTATGCATAGCATAGCTGGCTGGAGAATTCTGGGAGTTGAAGTCCACAAGTCTTAAAGCTGCCACGTTTGAAGACCTCTGCTCTTAATTGTGAAAAATGGTCGTAGGTCACTTTTTTTTCAGTGCCGTCGTAACTTTGAACGGTTACTTAATGAACTGTTGTTAAGTCGAGGACTTGTAGATAGCAAACAGACTGAGCAGAAAGGGCCAGAAATGTCTATGGAGATTCTCAACCATCCAGGTCCTGGTTGTTCCCAAAGGTGCTTTTTTTTTCAACAGGCAACTTGACTTTCTGGTTTTTCTTTATGAAGACGTTTCGCTTCTCATCCAATTCAGCTCTGATTGGATGGTGGGGAATGGAAGGATTGATACTCCTTGCAGACAGCTGGTCATTTGCATCCTTTTTAGAGAGTCGTTGAGAGCACTTGGAAGTGTGTGTTTCCAGGATCGCCTGAGTGGTGCAAATGGGTGTGGAACTGCTGAAAGGACTGTGTTGTAGATTGGAGATAGATGATGTTGTATCCCTCCATCTCTGTTGAGGGAGGGCTGTTCAATTTGGACACAGATGGCCTCTTGGACCCCTCTTCCAAACCAGCGGTCCTCTCTGTCCAAAATGTGGACTTTGCTGTCTTCAAAAGAGCGGCCTTTGTCTTTTAAATGCAGATGGACTGCTGGATTTTGTCCTGATGGGTTTGTTCTCCTATGTTGTGCCATGCGTTTGTGAAGTGGTTGTTTTGTTTCCCCAATGGACACCATCTATCTCCGGCCTACAACAGAGTCCTTTCAGCAGATCCAAAAAGGCTCCACACCCCATTAGCGCTACTCAGGTGACCCCGAGGACGCAGATAAACCTCCAAGCGGCCTCAACGACTCCCTAAAAGAACCCACTGCGGATGCTGCAATGGTGGGGCAAGTTTGAAAAACAGTCGCTAGGTCACTAAACGGACTCTTGTAAGTTGAGGACTACCTGTAATTGATCTTGCGTGGTTCACTGAGAGGGCTGCCTCCAAATAACTGATCTTGCTAAGAGCCCGTTGCAATGGGTTACTGCAGGTGAGGATACTTTGTAAAAAAATCAGAGGAGGGGTAAGGATTGTATTTACCATACTTTTCAGAGTATAAGACACACTTCCCGCCCCCAAAAAGAGGGTGGAAATGTTGGTGTGTCTTATACACTGAATACAGCCATTTTTGGCCTCCCGAAACCCTGGCCCTCATGTCCCATTTTTGCCAAAAACAGGCTCGTTTTTCACAAAAACGGGGTGCAGAGGGTTTGGGAGGCCTGCAGAGTGCTCCTGGGAGCTGGGGAGGGCAAACACTCTTTTTTTTCTTGTTTTCCTCTTCGAAATCGTGGTGCGTTTTATACTCCGGTGTGTCTTAATAGTCCGAAAAATACGGTAGTCAGAATTGCAATTTTGTGAATGGTGCAGGAAACAGCTGACTTGCAGTAATTGACCCAGTATTCCGAAGGCAGCAGACAATTAAATTACTCTTTATTTATCAGAATTTCCCCCCCCCCCGTTGAAGTTTCAAAGTTGCAGGGCGCATCCACGGGGTGAACCCAATTTTCCCGACATCGCTTCGCATCGAGTTAGAAAGAGAAACGTTTTCTCTGTAGAGGTTTCCGGAAGCTCCTTTGCAGAATAGAGTTGGGATTTTTAAAAGATAAAGAGACTTTGGGAATTTTTAAGAGGTGCGGGACGTCAACTCCCCGAATTCCCCAGCTGGGGAATTCGGGG
>WNWU01000140.1:1150218-1164006 GCA_012654045.1 Ptyas mucosa
TATATATATATATATATATATATATATATATATATATATATATATATGGGGACAACTATTGCCATCTTCCACCCATCGGGTACATGGCAGGTGTTATTTATATGTGTAAAAAGACCTGCCTCGGTGTTTATAGAAAGCTGGAGACACCAAGGACACTCTCACCAATGCTGGAAAGGTAGCGTTTCTCAACTTGGCAACTTTTAAGAGGGGTGGACTTCGATTCCCAGAATTCCCCAGCCAGCATGCTTGAAGATGGATTGACTTCTACTCCCAGAATTGGGGGATTCTGGGAGCTGAAGTCCACCCATCTGAAGGCTATCAAGTTGAGAAAAACACTGGTTGGAAGCGTCAACTCCATGCTGTTCGGTGTCTAGTTTTGGAAACGAGTCCTTAATCCGAGCCAGACATGGATGCCAAAATTAACGCAGTTCGACGTTTTTTTCCCCCCACCTACTCAATCTGGATCCTGAAGAGAACTTGCATAAGGGGCTCAGCTCAGAAGCTGCACCCAACCTGACCCACTTTGGGCTTTTCCTTGGGGTTCCCCCTGCAGATCAAGAACAGGAAATCCGCACCGTTGGGTATTGCAGGAGCGCCCGTGCAATGGCGCAAGCAACCCTCAACATATTGCAATAAGGAAACTCCGAGGACAAATTGTGCAAAAGGGGCAGTGTGTACATTGTCCTGAGCTTGTTGTGGCTTTTATTTCAAAAAATTAAGCTCACGGGCGGTTGCATAATGCTTAAAAAGTTGTTTTTTCCCATTAGAAGATGTTTGGGCCTCTGATCAGCAGTGATCAGGGATCAAAATTATTTTTATTCTATGTTCCTTCTCAATGGATTTTTTTAGCTTTGCGGCAAACTTAGTCAAGTCAAATCAAATCTTTATTATGGTCATAGACCAGCATCATCTAGGATTAGTTTGGAGATTTTGCAGTCAGGGTAAAGCGTGAAAAGTCTCATCAGTGTCTCTCAACCTTAGCAGCTTTAAGAGGGGTGGACTTCATCTCCCAGAATTCCCCAGCCAGCATGCTTTAAGAGGGGTGGACTTCAACTCCCAGAATTCCCCAGCCGGCATGCTTTAAGAGGGGTGGACTTCAACTAAGAGCCTTGGATAGTACAGTGGTCTAAAGCCCTGTTATTAACATCAGCTGCCTGCAATTATTGCAGGTTCGAATCTCACCAAGGCTCAAGGTTGACTCAGCCTTCCATCCTTTCTAAGGTAGGTAAAATGAGGACCCAGTTTGTGGGGGCAATAAGCTGACTTTGTATAAATATACAAAAGTATGAAGGCTATTGCTTAGCGCATTGTAAGCCACCCTGAGTCTCCGGAGAAGGGCGGCATATAAATCAAATTTTAAAAAAAACAAAAAAAACCTACCAGAATTCCCCAGCCGGCATGATTTAAGATGGGACGACTTCAACTCCCAGAATTCCCCGGCCAGCATGCTTTAAGAGGGGTGGACTTCATCTCCCAGAATTCCCCAGTCAGCATGCTTTAAGAGGGGTGAACTTCCAGGAGAATGGATTTACAACTCTGTGATTCTCTTAGCAACCATTGTAAAAATGGGTAAACACGGATGCCTTGACTTATGAGTGTTCTGTCTTAAGACTGAAATTCCAGTCTCAGCTGAGGTCGTAAGTCAAGGACTAGCTGTCGTATGTAATGTTACCGTCGAAATAAATTTAAGATTTCCCGAAGTATCGGGTCTGCAACTCAAGGAATAGGCTGCCGTTTTCTCTGTGCTCTTCACCGGAATTTGGATCCAAAGAGGTTCTGACAGAAGCAAAGAGAGGCCTGCAAAATCTGGACGTCTGAATTTGCGCTCTGGCCAGCCTCTGACCCTACCTGTACCAGGAACTGCTCATCGGTTAAGGTGAGGATGTAGCTGATGGTGGCCGTCTCGTAATCCAAGCAGAGCCGGGAGAGGAGCAGGAGGAGAGCCGGAGGGCTGGATCCTCCTTTGTCGCCCGAACTCTCGCAGAACTGCCGGGCGATCTGGCAAAGGGACTTGATGAAGCTGACCACGAGGCCTTCGCGGACACCCTGGCTGCAGAATTCGCCCTGGAGGAAACCAAAAGGGACACGCTAGTAGGCAGCTCTATGCAGAATAACAGAGTTGGAAGGGACCTTGTAGGTCATCTAGCCCAACCCCCACCCACCCCTGCCCAAGCAGGAGACCCTACACCATTTCTGAGAGGTGGCAGTCCAGTCTCTTCTTGAAAGCTTCCAGTGATGAAGCTCCCACAACTTCTGAAGGCAACTTTTGTTCCATCGGTTGATTGTTCTCACTGTTAGGAAATTCCTCCTTATTTCCAGGTTGAATCTCTCCTTGATCAGTTTCCATCCATTGTTCCTTGTCTGGCCTTTGGGTGCTTTGGAGAATAGCTGGACCCCCTTCCTCCTCTCTGGGGCAGCCCCTCAAATATTGGAAGATGCTCTCCTGTCTCCCCTGGTCCTTCTCTTCACTAGACTAGCCAGGCCCAGTTCCTGCAACCGTTCATCATATGTTTTAGCTTCCAGTCCCCTCATCATCCCTTCCAACTCCATTTTGAGTTCAATCATGATGGAAGGGACCTTGGAGGTCATGTAGCCCAACCCCCCGCCCAAGCAGGAGACTGTACACCATTTCTGACAGATGGCAGTCCAGTCTCTTCTTGAAAGCCTACAGCGATGATGCTCCCACAACTTCCAAAGGCAACTTCTCTTCCATGGGTTGAATGTTCTCACAGTCAGAAAATTCCTCCTCATTTCCAGGTTGAATCTCTGCTCTTGGTTTAACCTGGGTTTAGCATGTTGTGGGAACCCAACCAGTCTCTTTCCCCAGGACAGGACTAACCGAAACAGCCGATGGCCGGCTCAAGCAACCCCAGTTCAGACCTACGCCCCCAATTGAGCCCAACGTTTCTGTCGTTCAGTGAGTTTTGCCCCGTTTTACGACATTTCTTCTTGCCAGAGTTCGCTAAGGGAATCCCTGCCATTGATAAGTCGGTAAGCCAATTGTTAAGTGAACAACTGGCTTTCCATTGAGTTTTGCTTGTCAAAAGGTCGCAAAAGGAGATTGCGTGACCCCCGCCCGGGACACTGCGACCGTCATAAATACGAGTCATCCGAATTTGGGTCCTGTGACCGTGGAGCTGCTGCAATGGTCGTTAACAGTGGAAAAACGGTCCTGGGCCGCTTTTTTCCAGTGCCGTTAACTTTGAATGGTCACAAAGGAAAGAGAAGATTCAGAAAATTTAAAGATACGGAATAAATTTTTACTATTGGTTAGGAAAGGGATAGAAATAAGTTTTTAGAAGAGATTGAAAAAAAAACAATTGTTGTCATTGGAATATTATATTAGCTATCGGCTGCAGAGGCCTTCGGGAAAGCCTTGCCGGCTGCAGAAGAAGTTCCTGAAGGGCTCTGACAACGAAAAGGAGGCTGGGGCGATGTGAGGAGGTGAGGTGAGTCAGTGGATGACATCCCTCCCTCCCCGAAAATAAGACCCGGTGCCTTTTTTGGTGGCAAAAAAATAAATAAAATAAGACAGTGTCTTATTTTTGGGGAAACACAGTATTATCAGTTAGATCAGGGGTCTCCAACCTTGGCAACTTTAAGCCTGGAGGACTTCAACTCCCCAGCAAAGCTGGCTGGGGAATTCTGGGAGTTGAAGTCCTCCAGGCTTAAAGTTGCCAAGGTTGGAGACCCCTGAGTTAGATGTCAACTCGCAAAGCTTCTCTAACCTGCTCCCGAACCTCAGCTTGAGGTTCACGTTTTAATTAGGGCATTGGTTGGAACCCTGACCATTAGCCTTATGTTCTGTCCCCGTCTCACAAACGCACCCAAACAGCCAGCCGGGGGTTAAATAACTTTTCAAACACCCAATGTCAGTTATCAGAAACTTGGCAGCAACTCCGTTAACTGCCTGCCAAGAACTTTACTCCAAAAAAGGAGGGGGTTGTTCCTCCACCAGATAACACAAACAAAATACCCACAGTTTAAACAGTCCAGTTCGTAAATTAAATCCAACAGCAGATTTAGGCGTTGTTTTCCAGAGGTGCAAAGTGACTTGCCAGAATTTTAGCTTTGTCCGTCACAGAGTTTGAATGGCCACCACACTCCCTTATATAGCCTGTGGGGTGTGGCCCAGTGACTCAGCTTAATCTCTGGCACGCCTCCTCTTCTGCTGCGTACGTTTGTCTCGCCTACGCTGGCGTGGATCCAGCCACAACTTATCTCCGTCGTCGCTATCCGACTGATTGGAGACACCTGGCTCCTGGCCAATCTCTTCTCCTTTGGCAGACACCTGAGGCATTGCCAGAGAGGAGGGTCCTGGAGAGGGAGGCCTGGCCGACTCCTCTCCTTCATGTTCGGAGACGATAAGAGGGGCTCGGGGGTCAGAGCCACCTTATTCCAGCCCTGCATAGCAGAGTTATTTGTCTTATTTGTCTCTTGAGAAACCTTTACGGAGGTCAAGAAGCAACAGTGAGAACTGGACACGGAACCACTGATTGGTTCAAAATTGAGAAAGGAATCCAACAAGGCTGTTTACTGTCGCCCTGCCTATTTTACTTATATGCACAGCACTTCGTGAGAAAGGCGAGGCTAGATCAATCACAAGTTGAAATTAAGATTGCCGGGAGAAATATCAACAACCTCAGATATTGCAGATAATACCACTCTAATGGCAGAAAACGAAGAGGAACTAAAGAGCCTCTTGATGCGGGTGAAGGAGGAGGGTGCAAAAGTTGGCTTGAAACTTTCAACATTAAGAAAACTAAAGATGATGGCATCCGGCCCTCTCAATTCCTGGCAAATAGATGGGGAAGAAATGGAGGTAGTGACAGATTTTATTTTATTTTCCTGGGCTCCAAGACCACCGCAGATGGGGACTGCAGCCAAGAAATTAAAAGACGCTTGCTCCTGGGGAGGAAAGCTATGGCAAATCTAGACAGCACGCTAAAAAGCAGAGACATCACCCTGCCAACAAAAGTGCGTCTAGTCAAGGCGATGGTTTTCCCAGTTGCAATGGATGGCTGGGAAAGTTGGACCATAAGGAAGGCTGAGAAGGCCAAAGAATTGAGGCCTTTGAACTCTGGGGCTGGAGGAGACTCCTGCGAGTCCTTGGACTGCAAGGCGATCCAACCGGTCAGTCCTAGAGGAGATCAATCCTGACTGCTCTCTAGAAGGCCGGATCCTGAAGAGGAAACTCAAATCCTTTGCCCACCTGATGAGAAGGAAGGAAGGACTCCCTGGAGAAGAGCCGAATGCTGGGAACGATGGAGGGCAAAAGGAGAAGAAGGGGACGGCAGAGAACGAGGCGGCCAGATGGAGTCACTGAAGCAGTCGGCGTGAGCTTCAATGGACTCCGGAGGATGGTAGAGGACAGGAAGGCCTGGAGGAATGTGGTCCATGGAATCGCGATGGTTCGGACACGATTTCGCAATTAACAACAACAATAGCAGAGTTTCTCATCCGTGGTAACTTTAAGACGTGTGGACTTCAATTCCCAGAATTCCCCAGCCAACAGAATTCTGGGAGTTGTGGGGGAAAGAAGGGGAAGTAGAATGAGGTAGGAGAGGAGAGGAGGGAGGAAAGGGAAAGAAAGGAGAAGAAGAAGGTTTGTTGCGAAATGAGGGAAGAAAGGGTAGAAGAGCAACTCCGAATGTAATTAAAATTTAATTATTATGTAATTACATAATTACATAATAAGAGCCTGAGTGGCGTAGGAGGCTAATGCCTCCTACTAAGGCAGCATTTAACATCCACCTGCCTGCAATTACTGCGAGTTCTAATCCCACCAGGCTCAAGGTCGACTCAGCCTTTCCATCCTTTCTAAGGTGGGTAAAATGAGGACCCGGATTGTGGGGGCAATAAGCTGACTTTGTATACATATACGAAAGTATGAAGGCTATTGCTTAGCACACTGTAAGCCGCCCTGAGTCTCCGGAGAAGGGCGGCATATATATATATATAGCCTTATTTTAATGCTTTCTTTAAGGACAACATGTATATGTAGGATTGATTATGTATAAGAAAATTTTTATATTATGTGTATAAGAAATAAAACTGAAAAAAACTTTTCCCAAAAAAAAAAAAAAGAACTCTGGGAGTTGAAGTCCACACACCTTAAAGTGGTTGAGGAGGAGGAAGGGTGCTTTGCAGCGGGTTACTAAAGGACAAATCCCCCTTTTTTTACCTTGAAGTAAGGCTTGTTGGAGAAGTTGATGTCCTTGGCGGTGAAGAGGTGAACGTAAGTGAGGACTGACTTGATCTGGTTGAGGATGGAGGCCGAGATGGTGCCCAGCAGCTCTGCCAGGCTGGGGTTATCCTTCCCCACCAGCCGAGGGGCAGCCAAGGACTGGCGCACGTCCGTCAGGCAGTCCAAGTAGAAGCTCTCTAAGGCCTGGAGGTACTGCCGGATGCGCTCCTTGGCCGCGCGCACCACGATCTCCGTCCCTTCGGCGGCCGCCCGCGAGGCCGGCAAAAGCTTAGCCAGAGCTTGCAGGCGCCGGTGGAAGCGGTCCAGCGCCCTCACCAGCAGGGAGTTGTCGCCCACCCCTTTCTCGAGCTGAATGCGCCTCTCCACCAGGGCGAAGTAGCGTTCCATCAGGCCGTCGACGAAGGCCACCAGCTTGTCATGAGCCATGCGGGAGATGCCCTGGGCGCCGCCCTCCCGGTGGATGAACAGCTCCTGGTAGGAGGCGATCACCAGGCAGATGTTGCTGACGAAGCTGTTGCACCCGCGGTCCGTGAATTCGAGGATGTCGGTCGCTGGGCCGGATGCCCCTAAACGTGGCCCGTCTCCCAGCTCGGCCTCCAGGGTCTGCAGCTCGGCCTCCAGCCGGCAGTGGGCGTGAGAGAGGAATTCGTCGCACAGCTCTTCCGCCGGCTCCCCCAGCTGGAGCAGCAATTCCACGCATTCAGCTAAGTCCTTAGCGCCAGAGCCTCCGTCCCTGGAGGAAAAAAAAACCCAGGCGAACTCATCAGAAGGTCATAATCCCCACCCCCTTTGCTCCATTCTAACCCACCATATTTTACAGGTAGTCCTTGACTTACACCAGTTTGCTTAGTGACCGTGCGAAGTTACAATGGCATCGGGGGGGGGGGGAATGACTTATGTCCCGTTTTTCACACACAACCGTTGCAACTGGTTGTAAATCCAAGCCGGCTGCCAAGCTCTGGAATTGGGATCTCGTGATGCAGTGGTCCTAAGTGTGAATCCAGGCTGTAAGTCGCCTTTTCCGAGGCCGTGGTAACTTTGACCCGTCATTAAATGGCCATAACGTTGAGGACTGCCTGTGCTTTTTTGCAAAACCTTGTGGCTCTTGTTATTTTAGAATAGAATAACAGAGTTGGAAGGGACCTTGGAGGTCTTCTAGTCCAACCCCCTGCTTAGGCAGGAAACCCTACCCAACTTCAGACAAATGGTTATCCAACCTCTTCTTAAAAACCTCCAGTGTTGGAGCATTCACAAGTTCTGGAGGCAAGTTGTTCAATTGATTGATTGTTCTAACTGTCAGGAAATTTCTCCTTTGGTTCTAAGTTGCTTCTCTCCTTGGTGAGTTTCCACCCGTTGCTTCTTGTCCTGCCTTCGGGTGCTTTGGAGAATAGCTTATCTCCTTCTTCTTTGGGGCAGCCCCTGAGATACTGGAAGACTGCTATCATGTCTCCCCTAGTCCTTCTCTTCATTAAACTAGACATACCCAGTTCCTGCAACTCTTCATCGTATGTTTTAGCCTCCAGTCCCCTAATCCTCTTGGTTGCTCTTCTCTGAGCACTTTACAGAGTCTCAACATCTTTTTTATAATGTGGTGGCCAAAACTGAATGCAATATTCTACATGTGGCCTTACCAAGGCATTATAAAGTGGTATTAACACGTCACGTGATCTTGATTCTATCCCTCTGTTTATGCAGCCTAGAACTGTGTTGGCTTTTTTGGCAGCTGCTGCATACGGCTGGCTCATATCTAAATGGTTGTCCACTAGGACTCCAAGATCCCTCTCACAGTTACCACTATTGAGCGAGGTACAACATACACTGTACTTGTGCATTTTGTTTTTCTTGCCTAAATGTAGAACCTTGCTTTTTTCATCCTTGAATTTCATTTTGTTAGATTTTAGCCCTCTGCGAATTCAGGGACCGAGAACGCGACACCTTCCACACTACAACCGTCTCCCCTGCTGTCTCACCGCACTCCTCTGGACGCTTACCGGAATTTCTCCCGCAGCTTCTGAGCAAGGTCGGCCATGATCTTCTGACAGTCGTCCTGGATGCCCCGGAAGGAAGGCATATGTTGGTACTGGTGGAGGATGCAGCGGGCTTTGCTGTAGTACCGGACCGCCTGCCCGTAGGCCGCCAGCTCCACGCACTTGGTCAGACGGGCCGGAAGCTCGAACAGGAACTGCAGCTTGCGTAGTAGCGCATGGACTCCTGGGGTTGGGAGCAGAGGTGGTATTCAGCCGGTTCGGGCAAATTAGTTGCGGAAATAGCTGGTGAGCCCGTCCATCCGCCCCAGCTCTATGCTGTCCTATTAAGGTACGTTTTTGAGGCCGGAAGGCGCGAGCAAAGCACATGCGCATAAGGTGTGCACACTCACATTTTCAGTGCTGGGCGAACCGGTAACTAAGTTATATGAATCCCATCTCTGGTTAGGAGGGGAGTCAGATCAGGAGACACAGGTGATGCTCTGCTCCGTTTGGGAGCTACCGCACATTCCTCTCCAAGGTGTAAGCAGGGTTGCCAAATCTACCAGTGAATTATGCCAAACCGGCCAGCTGGATACAGGGAGTCCTCGACTTACGACCACAACGGAGCCCCGAAATCTCCGTTGCTAAGCGAGACAGTCGTTAAGTGAGTTGTGCCCCGTTGTATGGCTTTTCTCGCCGTGTTTGTTAAGTGAATCGCTGCAGCTGTTAAGTTGGCAACCCGGTTGTTAAGTGAGTCTCGCTTCCCTGTTGACTTTGCTGGTCAGGAGGTCACCAAAAGTTATTATAGACCCTCAGGACCCTGTAACCGTCACAAATACGAGTCAGCTGCCAAACAGCAATAGCAATAGGCCTTAGACTTATATACCGCTTCACGGTGCTTCACAGCCCTCCCTAAGCAGTTTACACGGTAAGCATCTTTTCCCCAACAATCTGGGTCCTCATTTTACCGACCTCAGAAAGATGAAAGCTGAGTCAAGCTTGAGCCAGTCAGAATCGAACTGCCAGCAATTTGGTAGTCAGTAGAAGTAGCCTGCAGTACTGTATTCTAACCACTGCGCCACCATATCTGAATTTTGATCATAGGGGATGCTGCAATGGTCGTGTGAAAAATAGATATAACTCCCTTTTTTCAGTGCTGTTGTAACTTCGAACCGTCACTAAATGAATTGTTGTAAGTAGAGGACTACCTGTATGCCAAACCTACATCCCCGCCGCCACCCTTATTGCTCTTCCAGGAGATCTTTGCCCAACCATCCTATATGGGTTGTAATAAAATGTAAGGTTATAATGTAAGGAGCAGTTTATATAGTGACGGAGTTTATGGAATAAATCGAATTGCAGATAATCATTTGTTTAGTGACCGTTCAAAGTTACAACGGCACTGAAAAAAGCAACCAGAGGACCGGTAGTTACGCTGATTGCAGCAATCCCAGGCTCACGTGATCCAAATTTGGCAACCGGCTTGTAGTTATGACAATTGCACTGTTCTGGGGTCAAAGGATCGGCGATTGCGAACTTCCGACAAGCAAAGAGCCTTGGATAGTACAGTGGTCTAAAGCACCCTGTTATTAACACCAGCTGCCTGCAATTATTGCAGGTTCGAATCTCACCAAGGCTCAAGGTTGACTCAGCCTTCCATCCTTTCTAAGGTAGGTGAATTGAGGACCCAGATTAGGGGGGCAATAAGCTGACTTTGTATAAATATACAAAAAGTATGAAGGCTATTGCTTAGCGCATTGTAAGCCGCCCTGAGCCTCCGGAGAAGGGCGGCATTTAAATCAAATTTTAAAAAAAAAAGTCAACAGGGAAAGCCAGGCTTGCTTAATGCCCACGAAATTCATTTAATAACTGCAGCGATTTGCTTAGGAAGCTTTGCATACAGGTGGTACGATTGGACACGGCTCCCGTCATAAGAGCATCGCTTAGCGACGGAAGCTCAGGTCCCAGTTGTGGTCGTTAAGTCGAGGTCTATTTGGAGTCAACAGGTTGTCTCGCGAGACAATAGGGCTGTTTGTAATGAAGACAGGGATTATCTAAAAAATAAGATTTTCTATGAATGAGATAGCGCTTACCTTGCAGCACAGGTGAGATAATATTCATAATTAAACACATCTGCCTAAGCTACCCTTTTGGATATGTAAGGAAATGCATAATTAGAAAAACAGCCTGACTCTATGCTTCATTGAAGCTTACTGTAGAGAAGACTATGGCTCCTTTATGACCTGTGGACTTCAACTCCCAGAATTCCTCACCCAACCAGGAGTTGACTGGCTGGCAGTTAAAGGTCTACAGATTGTAAAAGAGGCCATCGTTTCCCATCCCTGTCATAGATCATCATCTTCTTTTAATGACCCCATAATCCCTTGCGGGGTGGAGTGTGGGCAGCTGAATGCAGCTGAGTGTTTACTGGCCGGATGCCCTTCTTGTTGCCAATGCGGAGTTTTGTTCGGCAGATATATTCTCATTCTGCCCAGAGAAAGAAATATCTGCCTCTACCTAGGATTGAACTCACAGCCTGATTGTGAGGCGAGAGCTCCACCTCTAGGCCACCGCACCACTCATCCCTATCATAGATGGACCGGGGATTAATATGTTATAATAGCCTCCCATATCCTTTTTGTGATCCAAGAAAATTCACTGCTGCAATTATATGCTTTGGTCTCCTGTCCTTCTAAAACAGAGGTCTTCAAACTTGGCGGCTTTAAGACTTGTGGACTTCAACTCCCAGAATTCTCCAGCAAGCTATGCTATGCTGGCTGGAGCTATGCTGGCTGGAGAATTCTGGGAGTTGAAGTCCACAAGTCTTAAAGCCGCCAAGTTTGAAGACCTCTGATCTAAAAGCACCTGGACATGCCAGACGCACTCACCTGACAGCTTGGTGATCTGCTCGTGTTGATCCTGCAGGGTTCCGCTGATGCTGGCGCTAAATTCGGTGATCACGGCCATGTTGGCAGCCAGACAATCCATCTCGTCTTCCATCTTCTTGAAGTCGTTCTTCATCTTGCGGATTGTGTCTAGCCGGGGGGGGGGGGGGGGGGGGGGGGCGGGAAGGAAAGGAGTTAACAGAATGACAGAGTGGGAAGGGACCTGGGAGGTCTTCTAGTCCAGCCCCCTGCTCAAGCAGGAAACCCTGTCCCCAGCATATAAGGAGAATCAATACAAAATGTTTTACGGATGGCACGTGCCGCCTGGAAAAGTGGCAGAAATGTTTAAAGATAAATCCGCTAAATGTTGGAAATGCCATCAGACGCCAGGATCGTATTATCGTATGTGGTGGACGTGTCCAGAAACGAGAAGTTATTGGATTAAAATTAAAACATGGTTAGAAGAAATGATACAACAACATATGGGCTTAAAACCCATCCTATTGGGTATCTTACCAGAGAAAATTAGTAAAGGAAATGCATCTCTAATCATTATACATGTTATAACTGCAGCAAGAATAATATTTGCGCAAAGATGGAGAGCAGAGAAAATCCATATGAAGGGAGAAGCAATTAAGAAAATATTGGGATTGTGCAAAAATGAATAGATTAAAGGAATCTGAATATTTTAAGGTATGGGGACAATTTTATCATTGGTTAGTGAAGAGATGTACATAGGGTAATGTGGTCATGAAATGAGTGAAGAAGAAAGAAGAGAAAAAAGATAGATAAATGTATTAATAGAAAAGCAAGAAATGTGGGGGAACTGTTACAATAGATGAAACGATAATATTAAGATACGATAAATAGTGGAGGAGTAGGAAGAAGACACAAAAGATGTACTCGGATAATACATTGATTGATTGATTATGTATTGTATGTTTGTCTATAAAATAAACTTTTTTTAAAAAAAAAAGCAGAGACACCCTTTATCAGTGATGGCTAACCTTTTTGCCATCGTGTGCCAGGAAGGGGGTGGTGCGGAGGAGGTTCGCGCGTGCTCGTGCCCATACCCATAATTCTATGCGCCCCACCCCGTGCATGTGTGAGCGACACCCCCCTCCCCCGCTCCTGGCACACAATGGCTCAGTCGGCCCGTTTTTCCTTCTCACCTGGCTCCAGATCCTCTCTGTGCATCTGAGGAGGGTGAAAACAGCCTTCCCCACCCTCTCAGAGGCCCTCCGGAGGCCCGAAACAGCCTCTTTTCCAACTTTCGGTTGGACAGGAAGTGACGTTTTTTGCTGTCCCCAGCCTCCAGAGCCTCTCTAGGACTCTCTGGGGACAGCTAAAAACGTCACTTCCTGTCCAACCGAAAGTTGAAAAATGGACCGTTTCGGGCCTCCAAGGCCCTCTAACAGTGTGGGTCCTCATTTTACTGACCTTGGAAGGATGGAAGGCTGAGTAAACCTCAAGCCCGCAAGGATCGAACTGCTGGCAGTCAGCAGAAGTAACCTGCAGTACTGCATTTTAACCACTGTGCCGCCACTAAATGCTCACAGTTAGGCAGAACAGAATAGACCTATTTCAGTAGGTGTTCAGGCCTCTGGTGCACATGCGCACAATTCAGGGGACCCAGCTGGTTTTCGGAGCTCTCCTGCGCATGCGCCCGTGTTTGTGCATGTGCAGGAGATGACTGGTGCGTGGTGCGCATGTTTCTGTGCGTGCATTGTGCGTATAAAAGCTGTGCGCATGTGCATATGGTGAGATTGTGCACCCAGCGTGCACTAGTGTACATGTGCGAAAGCTGCACACATACGCAGATGGTGCGTTTGCATGTGCAGCACATGGTGGGGGCGCGCGTGAAAGCTGTGTGCATGCACAGATGGTGCGGTTGTGTGCGCAGCACATGGGGAGGAGCTGCACATTACGGCAGATGGCCCGCGAGTACGGCACTTGGTAAGTACCGAATATACCACTGATATATACTGTACATACACATACACATCTTACAGGCAGAGGTCAAACAATCAGCAATTACAGCAGGGAAAAAGCACACAGTGAGAGAGATGGCCTAAAAGGGCCTCTTATTATTATACAGGCTCTTAAAGGGATAACAGCCAAAAACCTTGCTGACACATTCCCATCATTGCATCAGCTGGTCAGCTCTTAAATCACTACCCTGACAAGGGTATCCCCTTCCTCAAATTACCTGTGGCAGAAATGAACTTGTTGTAATTCTCATAGACCAAGGTCTGCATATCACTATCCAGCGCCCGGATCTGCTTCACCATGTCTGTCTCACAGTCCATCAGCTGAGCCAAGGGGCATTCCTTCCGCAGCTGGTAGAAGGGAAAAGAAGAGGTTTGCTGGTGGCAGCAGAAAATAACTTGGCTTGGTTCTTTGGTCTTCATTGCAAGATCATGAGGTTGGCAAAAGCCCGGAGGACGAATCCCAATCAATATCTCCAGAGAGGGAGGGGCTCATTGGGGAACTCTATCTTTTTTGTTCTGTTCATGAAATGAGGACTCCTGCCTTTGGGTTAGACTAGATGACCTTCAAGGGTCCTGTCCTGTCTATTCCTATTCCTAAATTCTCTGTTCTAATTCTAATTCTAATTCTAATTCTAATTCTAATTCTAATTCTATTCTTCTCCAGCCTCCAAAGGACCTAAGATTGGAGAATTTCAAGAAGAAACTGGACATGGAATGAGGACTCCTGTCTTTGGGTT
>WNWU01000140.1:1169959-1181907 GCA_012654045.1 Ptyas mucosa
TGTGTGTGTGTGTGTGTATTTGTTTTCTTTCCTTTTCATAGGCTTTGTGTGTATTTCTCTTTAGGCAGGTTCTTCCTACGTAAACCAATATTTTCTAGGCTTTTTTTTTTCCTGGCAACCAGCAAACACTCTGCTGCTGTCTCCCAATGGGCAGCAGAGTGTTTGCTGGCTGCCAGAAAAAAAAAAAGCCTAGAAACTAGTGGATTGTGATTTCACTGAACTAGGGCTGCATAAAAATCTTGGTTTACGTAGGAAGAACCTGCCTAAAGAGAAATATATACATACATACATAAAATATATGTATGTATGTATGTATGTATGTCTTCTAAAGTTTTCGTGGGTGTATGTATGTAAAAAGTTAAAATCTCGGGTGTTTTCCCGCGCCAGACTCTTTATCATCTTTCTTGCTCTTCTTTGCACTTTTTCTAGAGTCTGAACCTGGTTTTTGTATTGTGGTGACCAGAATTACATACAGTATTCCAAGTGTGGTCTCACTTTTTTTGAAAGTTGCCTCTCTATTGAAGGAGCTTGTACCTCAATCACTGCAGAAGTTAACACTTGGACCATGATTTCCTACACACTTTTGTCAGTATTACTTATCCACAGTGCTTGGGGATGTCTTCCAAGCTTGCCTCAGACATCTGTATCTGCTGTCGGGGTTGTAAGTAATAGACCCATAGCAAGCAAAACTCCAAGGCAGGTAGATTCCTCGAAGAATAGCTTTATTGGACATATCATATTGGCGCAGATCTGGTGAAAACCGACTCTGAAGGTTCCCGCGGTTTTCACCTAATTAAAAGTGGAAGTTTGTCACTTTCTCAAAACAATCAGTCACATGGTCCAATCACGGCGCGGTTTGGTTGCCCGGTGACATCGTTCCGCCTTCCTCTGACCAGGTGTGAGAATGACCTTGGTTCCCAAGAGAAAGTTATTTTGTTTTGACTACAAAATCCCAGCTGTCTAAAATCCCACCTCCCTGTTCCTCTGGCAACACTGAAGCTTCCAAGATGGCTTCGGTCAGGTCAGTTTCAGGGTTGACACCTGCTGTCGGGCGATGCCCGATACCCACCTGCTTTGGGGGGAAAGGCTGCCAATCGTCCGGCTTCTAGAACCTCTGCATCCTTATGACTTCATCAAGCCAGGATCTCTTCTGAGACCCACCTCCTCCAGGAAGGGCCTCCTTCCTCGCAGCTCCCCTAAGATTAAGGAGAACCTGGCTGGCCAAGATGCCGAAAATGGGCTCATGGAAAGACCCTTTCCTAACAGTCACCTTCCCAAGCAAAGTCATCTTCATCATTGGCTCATGGCTTCTGTTTGTCATCAACATTGGAGTGATCATTGGGGACCTCTACCACTTCCTGGTCTCTCAAAGAGGAGATCTCATGAGCTTCCGGTTTACCGTATCACTGCTGGTAAAGAACCTTCCTTCGCCTCTTCTGCAATTCAGTCCATCCCATGGGGGTGTGGGGTGGGGGATAGATGACCTCTAGGTGCCGCTTCCCAGGGACTACAGGGACTACAGGTGCCAAAAAAAACAGGTCAGGGAAAATAGATCCACTGCAGCCTTTACAGATTAACAGAATCGGAAGGGACCTTGGAGGTCACTTAGCCAATCCCCTGCCCAAGCAGGAGACCCTACACCAGTGTTTCTCAACCTTGGTAGCTTGAAGATGGGTGGACTTCAAGTCCCAGAATCCCCCAGCCAGCAGCGCTGGCTGGGGGTTTCTGGGAGTTGAAGTCCACCCATCTTCAAGCTTCCAAGGTTGAGAAATACTGCCCTACACCCATGATGGTGAACTTTTGACATGCGTGCCAGAGATTGCATGCAAAGCCCTCTCCGCTGGCACGCATCGCCTCAGGTCAAATCTCCGTGGCGTTTCTTTTCTGAGCTTCTGTTTCCCTGCAAATGACAAAATAGAAGCTTAGGAAAGAAAAACATCTTACCTCTTTTTTTATTATTATTTGATTTATATGCCGCCCTTCTCCGGAGACTCAGGGCGGCTTACAATGCGTTAAGCAATAGCCTTCATACTTTTTGTATATATTCATACAAAGTCAGCTTATTGCCCCCACAATCTGAGTCCTCATTTTACCTACCTTAGAAAGGATGGAAGGCTGAGGCAACCTTGAGCCTGGCGAGATTTGAACTTGCAGTAATTTTTTTTTAAAAAAATTGATTTATATGCCGCCCTTCTCCGGAGACTCAGGGCGGCTTACAATGCGCTAAGCAATAGCCTTCATACTTTTGTATATTTTATACAAAGTCAGCTTATTGCCCCCACAAACTGGGTCCTCAATTTACCTACCTTAGAAAGGATGGAAGGCTGAGTCAACCTTGAGCCTGGTGAGATTCGAACTTGCAGTAATTGCAGGCAGCTGGTGTTAATAACAGTGTGCTTTAGTCCACCGTACTACCAAGGCTCTTTGTAATTGCAGTAATTGCAGGCAGCTTGATGTTAATAAGAGTTAATAACAGTGCTTTAGTCAGCTGATCCACCAGGCTCTTTGATTGCCCTCCAATCACTCAATCAATCAATCAGTTGTTAGGCAGAAAATGTATCTACACTTCATTCTGCTCTTTTTGGGTGGCAATTTTTTGTTTTGAGAGTTGGGCTGTAAGGCTGGAACGAGGAAAGTCTAGGCAAGGTGTTCCATTAAATTTTGGGGTAAAGGCACAGAACATGTGGTGGGCACTTTCACAAAATGGCCAGCTTTTCCCAGAAGGCCAACTCTTCTCCCATGATGCCCTTTGTCATTCCTGAAGGCCCTTGTGGCAGGTGTGTGTGTGAGAGAAAGAGAGACAGAGACAGAGAGAGACTAAGACTGAAGAAACTCCAAACTTGGCCACTTTTAAGACTTGTGGACTTCAACTCCCAGAATTCCTCAGCCGGCATGTACCGGCTGAGGAATTCTGGGAGTTGAAGTCCACAAGTCTTACCAAGGTTGGAGACCCCTGCTGTGAAGTGGCAGGATGTGAGAGGCTACGGTTTCTGAGGGTAGCATATCACCTTCCTATTTTCTTTTTTTTTTTTAATTAAAATAATATTTTTTAAAACATTGGGGAAGGGAGGAGAAAAGCTCTGCTCTTTGCAACGGGAGATCATTCATATTTTCCCCACTCTTCTTTGGCTTTCGGACAGTTTTCCCACGTCACCAGTTTCTATTTGGCCCTCCTCGCCAGCGTCTACACCTTGCAAGCGGATGATGGCTTCTTGACGTGCCTGGCCCTGACCTCCTTAGGTAAGATGATGATCAGGAGGAGGAGGAGGAACAGTGAGTTTCCCAGGGTAACAAGCCAGCTTCCTTTAGCTATTGGTTAGGTTTCCCATCCCTCCACCATCTAGGCTGGTGTTTCCTAATCTTGGCAAATTTAGAAGTCTGGCCTTCAACTCCCAGAATCCCACAGCTGACATCCTTTAAGAGGGGTGGACTTCAGCTCCCAGAATTCCCTAGACAGCATTCTTTAAGATGGGTGGACTTCAACTCCTAGAATCCCCCAGCCAGCATGCTTTAAGATGGGTGGGCTTCAGCTCCCAGAATCCCCCAGCCAGCATCCTTTAAGATGGGTGGACTTCAGCTCCCAGAATTCCCCAGCCAGCATCCTTTAAGATGGGTGGGCTTCAACTCCCAGAATTCTCCAGCCAGCATGCTTTAAGATGGGTGGACTTCAGCTCCCAGAATCTCCCAGCCAGCATGCTTTAAGATGGGTGGGCTTCAGCTCCCAGAATTCCCCGGCCAGCATCCTTTAAGATGGGTGGACTTCAACTCCCAGAATTCCCCGGCCAGGATGTTTTAAGATGGGTGGACTTCAGTTCCCAGAATCCCCCAGCCAGCATGCTTTAAGATGGGAGGACTTCAACTCCCAGAATTCTAGTCTGCTTTAAATGTTGGTGGTCTTCAACTTTCAAAGTTCTCCAGCCAGAGGTAACGGTTGGGGATTTCTGGCAATTGAAGTCCACGCTTCTTAAAGTTGCCAAGGTTGTGAAACAATGTTCTAGGCCCTACATTAATTTTTTCTCCCGCCACAACCAATTTTCTAAGTTCCAATTCTGAAAGCTGAAGTCCACAGATCTAAATAGATCACAGTTGCCCAACTTTGACCGAGTGGTTAAGGCACCAGGATAGAAAAGCAGGAGACAGTGAGTTCTAGTCCTGCCTGAGGCACGAAAGCCGGTTAGTGAGTTTGGTCCAATCACCAGGGGATGTTGAGTTCTAGTCCCGCCTTAGGCATGAAACCTGTGTGGCTGATTGGATCAAACACCAGGGGATGGTGAATTCTAGTCCTGCTTAAGGCATGAAACCTAGGTGGCTGATTGGATCAACCAATCCAATGAGTTCTAGTCCCGCCTTATGCAGGGTGATTTCGGGTCAGTCCCTCTGTTTCAGCCCAATTCACTACACAGGATTGTTGTGAGGAATCACCAGGTCACTGTGAGTTCTAGTTCCTCCTTAGGCATGAAAGCCAGCTGGATGACCTTGAGTCAATCACCAGCAGACAGCGAGTTCAAATCCCGCTTTAGCCATAAAAGCCGGCTGGGTGATATTTTGCGCCAATCCCTAGGAGACGGTGACTTCTAGTTCTGTCTTAGGCACAAAAGCCAGCTGGGTGATTTTGGGCAGGTCTGTCTTTCAGCTCAGCCCAACCTCACAGGCAGCGGTGAAATGCTACCGGTTCGCACCGGTTCGGGCGAAACGGTAGTGATAAAAACTACCCGTTCCTCTGAACTGGTATTTCCGATGATCAGTTGTGCCGCGCAATTTCAAATCGCTAGAAAGCAGTGAATTTTAATCGCGCAGCACAGCTGTTCCCTCCACACACACCCCTCGCTATTCTACTTACCTTCCCAAGCCTTTTTCCGTGCGTTGTGCGCGAGCAGCAAACTGGTGGCAAACCGGGAAAGATTTCACCACTGCTTGCAGGGTTGTTGTTGTCGTGAGGAAAATAAGAGGCAGAAGGTACGTTGGATATGTTCGCTGCCTCGAGTTCTTTGTCAAAATAATAAAAGTGGGGGGATGTAAAATGAATGAATAACTCCTTTCCTTTTCACCCAGCCATGAATTTTGCCCTGTACTTGGCTCGATTCTGGATGGACTACCTCACCATCGACTATAGGGAAGAAAAATACGAATGATCAGATTGGAACTGGGGGACGAGAAGAGTGAGGCCAAAAGTGACAGCTTGTTCACATTATCCCAGCCGGTAACCTCTGAAGGAGCCACGAAGGAGTAACCGCCAGCCTTTAGGATTAGCCAAGAGAGTTTAATAGAATATTAACAAATGTCTCTATTGCTTCAATGTGCCAGAGTTTTGCACTCTCACCGCCCTACATCCGGAGAACACGGAAGCAAGAAATAAACCGTTGCAGGTCATTTACCGGCGTTCCACTAACCCAAAAACGCTTCCCAAACCTGGGCTCTCCTGCAAAGGACGATGGGCAGGATGGGCTCCTGCCTTACCCTTCTTGATCGGACATCTGGGGACGAGTGAGAAGACTTTCCTCCACCAGGTGCCCCCCTTTCCCCCCCAAAAATGGATTGGGACCGGCACTTTCGGGCCCACCAAATCTGCCAAGAGGAAAAGTGGTTCTGAAGAAGACAAAGTTGATGCTACCCTTCTGGAGAAACTAACGTCTAAACGGAGCGCAAATGTTTTTTCAGAGGTGAACCTGGAAGGCAGAAGGTTGTCTGGAACCGAGAGGACAAAGAAGAGTGGGGCATAAGATAATAACGGCCTTCTTTTTTTTATGGATGTGGAGCGCCTGGGCTATTAAGGGAATGCGATGTGTAAGCACCGAGGAGCCATCGCCTTCTCGTCTCCGCAGCGCTTCGACCGCCTGCCAATCAAACCCTGGACTTTTTTTTCAACCACTGGGTTGCAGAGAAAGGCTGCGGCCTTTGGTCCTAACAGAATGGGGCTCCAAGCCTGAGGGTCTCAAAGACGCACGCCGTGGGGCTCCCCAAGACCACCGGTGTTCCCTATCTAGCAGGTAATTAGAAGGAAAGTGGCGGAGAGAAGCTGGAAACTAGCCGCGTTAAGGGAAAGGAACCGAGGTGGGGCGCAAAACAGATGTTAATTCAGCTTAGACAGAGCTCCCTCTTTTGGAAGAGGAGGGATGGAGCTGTGGTGTTCCTGCAACCAAGGACAGCTTGTGCAGAAACATCAAAATGGATTTAGGATAGGACTTGACGGAGGAAATCCCCAAGCTTGGCCGTACTCTTTTATAAAAATCGCTATGGGTTGGATGGCAACAGGCCATTCCCAATCCCCAGTCGATTCCTTCTGTCTCAAAACAACCTTCGAAGAAGAAGGAAAACAAAGCAACTTCAGGGAAACCGTTTGACCTCAAGGAAAGCCTCATCTCCTCTGCCGAGCTCGAGTGGAACCCGGGTTGCGAGAAGGGAGACACGGGGGTCTCTTTTGCCCACCCACCGACCCGAGTTGCAGCGAGAGAAGAAAACTGGAAGGGGAGGCGTCGTTCTCTTTAAAAAGTGCCAGTTCAATCCTGTCCCTCAACGGCTCACCAGCCCTTTCTGCATAAAGCTGGCGACAAAATTTTGTCGTCTGCCAATTCCCATCGGACTGCGGGGAGGAGGAGGAGGAGGAAGAGGAGGAAGAGAAAGAGACGGGCCGTCTTTTAACTGGCATACCTTCATCCAAGCTTCAAAGGTGTCTCGACAACCTTGTCTGTCCAGGCTGGGAAGCTCACGGAGACAATACCCAGTAGTTGCAACCCTTCCTCCCTCCCTCCGGGGTGCAATTCTGCCAAGGAGTTGCCAAGAGGAAGAACCGAGAGTGGGGTATACGGTGCCCGCGTGACGAAGGAGAGGCCGGCCCTTTAACTCAACTACTGTCCCACTCGGATGTGAGGGTTGAACTTGGGGTCCAGGCTGGGGTCGTTGTCGGCCGAGGCCCGGCCGAATTTCATCATGACGATGACGAGCGTCAGGAAGCCGATCCCGCCGATCAGAAGGAAGATGACAAATCTCTGCATTAACGACCGCGGCTGTTTTCGGGTACCGAAGCGGTTCCTGACGGCAGAAGGAAAGAGGAGATTAAGTTGCCCCGTCCTTTGAGGTTCTGAATTGGATTTTTGCCTACTGGGGGTGCTTTCGAACCGTTAGCTGGCTTGCCGTGAGATCCCTCAAGCCGGATCCTACGCCAAGGAAACCTTTTAAAAACGGGGGAAAGGAATGAGGAAGCTGCCGGGAGAAGCTCCAGAATAATCAAGAGAGCAGAACCAAAAAAAAATATTCCAAAGTCCACCAGATCTAAAGCGTAGTTACAACCTGCTTGGAATCCCAACGGTGCTTTTCCAAAAGGCAACTGGACTTTTTTTCTCCCCCTTGAAAACGTTTCGCTTCTCATCCAAGAAGCTGCTTCGGTTCTGGATGAGAAGCGAAACTTTTTCAAAAAAACAAACCGAGGAAGTCCAGTTCCTTTTGCAAAAGGCGTAACCATCATGAGCTGGAGGACTGAGCGTCTCCACAGACATTCAAAACCCGGCTTGGAAGCCAGGCGGAGTTTGGCACCGTGGCCATTTTTTTCCAGGCCCGTGAACAGCTCGCGCAAAACCGAGAGGACCTCTCGAGGAAAGGAGCCCCTCCGCTTCGTTTTGTGACTTTTTCCTCCCGTCGCTCTTGGCCCCTTCTCCAATCTCTGCTTCCTGCTCTCTCTACCGCCAGCATCTCTCGGGGGAGAGCCGGTTTCCCAAACCGAACAAGCCGGGAAGTTCTTTCTTGGGGGACTCACTTGAGCAGCTGGGCGAGCCAGCTGAGTGTCGGCCTCCGGCGGTATTTGTCCTCGTCGAAGTCGATAGTGGTGCTCGAGTCCTGGCCGACGCCGGCTTCCCGGGTGTCGTAAATTTTCCGCGATGAGGAGGCTGCAGGCATAGAGAGAAGGGAAGCCCCCCCCCCAGGGTGGGGGGGGTGAAGGGCAGAAATAGTAACCCTTTCTTGCCCGCCCCGCTCTCGAAACTCGCGAGTTTCGCTGGAGAAATTCTGCAGATCATCGATTATACGAAACCAAGTACAGTGTTATCATGTAAACGCGACGTTATGAATCATGATGGAATAAGGAAAAAAAGGGGGGAGAAACGGGCCTGGGAAAGGAAACTGCATATTGGACAATCCTCCCCATTATGCAAACTGGCCCATATAAGGTTTAAAATTATCTTCTTCCTTGACCTTCTGTAGGTATATTGGCGAGCCAGCAAGATAACGGAGGTATTTTATGCTTTATTCTCCTTGCTCTTTATTTTAGGAGCTTTTTTCCCCCTGCATCCCCAGAGAAATTACAAGTAGCAGTGGAAAAACTAATTCTAAATGAACTTGCATTAAGATTTTTTGTTTCCACTCAAGTCTAAAAGGAGTTCTTTGGGGTTTCGAGTGATAAAAACGAAGGATTTATGCAATACTTTTATCAAATAAAGGCACCCAGATTTTAATCAAACGTCGGCAGGAAACGCCGACTTTCCTTGGGACCTCTGAAGGGGATACTGCTGCAAGCAAGATCACAACGCCTCCTCCCCCAAATCGATTTATCTCCCTCGGTCACCCCCACCCCACCCCCCCAAAAATGCATTGATCGTGAGAACGTCTCTACCTCCGTCACTCATGCTGACGATCGTGTGTTGGTCCGCCACACCGCCGTTCTTCAGGTTCTGCTGCTGCTGTTGCGAGGACTCGAAGTTGCAACTTGCACTGTAGGCGAAGGCCAAGGCCGAATTCTGTGGGGCAGCTTCTTCTGAATTTAGGACTGGCGAGGGAGAAGAAAAACAGCTTTGAGCTCCAGTGAGATAGTGGGCGGGGGGGGGGGGGTTTGAGACGTTTAAGCATTTAACGCTTGCCGTTAGGTGTTTTAAAAAGAGTTTTCTGGGAATTATTAGGACCGTCTGCAATTTTTGTAGGCTGCTCGCTGCCACTGAGGAGGCAGCACTTAAAATCAGTGTATGAATCAATAAATTAAGATATAACCCTAACCTGATTGTGACTGAATTTAGGTACTGGGGTGTTTTTGTTTTGTTTTTAAATTTTAATGTATTGTTTTATTGTAGAGGATAAAATGAAGGACAGTAAAACAAACAAACAAAAGGAAACAGAGCAAAAACATACATCCAACCCTAACAACAAGAACAACAAAATATAGCGTACAAAAAAAAGAGAGAGGAAAAAGTGATTAATTAGATTTAATATTTAACATGTAGGATCTACCCTAGCTAAGTGCTGAAAGAAAAGCTATACATTCTCCTCCCTATTTATTTATTTATTTAGGTAGGTAGGTAGGTAGGTAGGTGATAGATAATGATAGATAGCTACATAGACAATAGATAATGATAGATGATAGAGATAGATAGATACATAGATATAGAGATGATAGATAATGATATAGATGATATAATGACAGATATAGATGATAAATATAGATAGATGAGAGATAGATGATAGATATAGAGATGATAATGATAATGATAGATAGATGATATAGATGATATAGATGATAAATAGATGATATAGAGATGATAATGATAGATGAGATATAGATGATAGATTAGATAGATAGATGATAGATATAGAGATATAGAGATGATAATGATAGATAGATGATATAGATGATATAGATGATAGATTAGATAAATAGATGATATAGATATAGAGATGATAATGATAGATGATATAGATATGATAGATAGATAGAGGATAGATATAGAGATGATAATGATAGATGATATAGATTATATAGATAGATAGAAATAGATATAGAGATAGAGATAATGATAGATGATATAGATAGATGATAGATAGATATAGAGATAATGATAGATAGATGATATAGATATAGAGATGATAATGATAGATGATATAGATATGATAGATAGATAGAGGATAGATAATATAGATTATATAGATAGATAGAAATAGATATAGAGATATATAGATAATGATAGATGATATAGATATGATAGATAGATAGAGGATAGATAATATAGATTATATAGATAGATAGATTTAGATATAGAGATGATAATGATAGATGATATAGATGATAGATAGAGATATAGAGATATAGAAATGATAATGATAGACAGATGATATAGATAGATAGATAAATGATAGATATGGATGGGTAGATGATAGATACACATACACACACACACAGAGAGAGAAAAAGAAAAAAAAAGCAGTCAACAGATTGAGCTAAACATGACACTAATCTTCAAATCCTTCTGTTAACCATCCGTTATCATATTTAGCATCTGGAAAGTCCACAAACGGTTTCCAGTCTCTTATAAAGCGGCCTAGTCCATTATCTCCGATCAAAGCATTTAGGTCCTCGGTTGACTCACCCGTACAAATGGAGCTTCCCGCACACGCGTGGAGCGTTCTGCCGCTCACTCAAACGGAGCTGCGTGTGTCTGCCGCTTACATGGCCCAGTACCGGGCCAGAGCCTGGGGGGGGGGTGGGTGGGTTGGGGGGGGGGGGGGGATCCCTGTTCTAGAACGACTGTTTTCACAACATGTCACGCAGGATTAGTTGTAATCACACAGACTTGGGCCTTAAGGGAAAAAAAGGGGGGGGGCTTAGCAGGTTTTGGGCAAGCCTTTGATTTCATTTGGGCTAGAAGACCTCCAAGGGGTTCTGACTTCGGCTTCCCTAAAAAGCAGGAAGCAGAGTCTTGGTCGTAGCAAAACCCCTTTTATTGACACGACTGTGAATCCCTTTCATTCACAGTCAGCAAGGCCTGTCCAAACAGTCTTTCAGAAGAAGACTTATCAACACAGACCTTATCTCGCTTGGAAAGCTGCCAGGTAACTAGTTTCCAAACGCAGTACAAGGCCAAACTTGGCACAGAGTTTCTGGGAATCACGGACAGATCTTCCCACTCTTGAAACAAACGAACGAACGAATTGTTTCCGGCAGAAGCCCCCTCCCCATTCGCTCCTCTTTTATTTCCTGTGGGAGGGGCCAATCAACTCCAAGGTGTGGCTTTTACTCCCAAGTCGACCCTGCTTTCTGAGTTGTTCTCGTCTTCTGGCAGCTCTGCGCATGCGCACACTGGGAACGGGCTCCAGCCGTTCCTCTGCCTCGTTGCTGTCTAACTCCCTCTCTGCCTCCGACGTAGAGGCCTCATCCGAGCTTTCCCCAGCCCCCAGGACTGGCCCACGTTCCTCCCCACCCTCCTCACTCTCCGACTCTGCTGCAGCTCTGCTGGCCGCCGGCGGGCCACAACACAAGATCCCTTCCAACTGTATTCTGATTAATATATGATTTAATGTGCAATGTGAAGCATTTGGGGAATAATTCATTGACCAATTTAGTGCACTGTTAAAAAAAAGCAGGGGAGGGGCTTTGGAGGCATTTCAAGTACAAAGATTTCCCCCCCCCCACAAATAAGACTTTTTTGCTTATAAAGAAAGATGGATGAAAAAGTCACCCCCAACGAGTGGAATAATCTCCTCCCCCTATATTTTGAAATACGGATGTTTCTAAGGCACAAAATTACGGATGGCCGGTCTCCACGTAAATGAGATTCGTGGCTTGCACTCCTGAGGGAGTTACACCAGGGATAGGTGGTAGGTTTTAGAGTGGCGCGGTGGCGCTCTCGCCTCACAATCAGGAGGCTGGGAGTTCGATCCTAGGTAGAGGCAGATATTTCTCTCTCTCTCTCTGGGCACAATGAGAATATATCTGCTGAACAAAACTCCGCATTGGCAACAGGAAGGGCATCCGGCCAGTAAACACTCAGCTCTGTTCAGTTGCCCAGACTCCACCCCGCAAGGGATTATGGGGTCGTTAAATGAGGATGATGTTAAATCTCCATTGCCAAGGATATGATACCGTGGTCCCCATCTAGCACTTCACACTACCTTAGCAGTTTTTAAGATGAGTGGACTTCAACTCCCAGAATTCCCCAGCCAGCTTAGCTGGCTGGGGAATTCTGGGAGTTGAA
>WNWU01000140.1:1186372-1202258 GCA_012654045.1 Ptyas mucosa
CTAGAAAGGCTCTGGAGCCTGGGGAGGGCGAAAAAACAGGCCTTCTGGTCCCACTGGAAGTTGGGAAATGGGCCATTTCCAGCCTCAGGAGAGTCTCCGGGGGTGGCTGGGGAAGGCCGTTTTCGTCCTCCCCAGGCTTCTAGAAAGGCTCTGGAGCCTGGGGAGGGCGAAAAAACAGGTCTTCCGGTCCCACCATGCCGTCGTGTGCCAATAGCGGAGGGAGCCGGGGGGGGCTCGCACACACATGCATGGGGGGGTGGGGCGCGTTGAATTATGGGTGTGGGCACACATGCACGCAACCCCCCTGCGCTCCCCCCGCTTTTGGCACGCGATGCCAAAAAGGTTAGCCATCACTGGTCTATATGCTGCCTTAACATTTTTTCTAACCACATATGCACTTTCGTTCGAATTTTTTTTTTTTCTTTTGGGCACGTCCACCACATGTGATAATAGGTGCCTGGTTTTCTTGGGTTTTTTTTCTAACGACCAACTCTCAAAACGACGAGATGACTCCCAGGAATGCAAATCTTTCTAGTCCCCACCATTCAGTCACAACTGAAGCAGCTTTTTTTTTTTTTTAATTTGATTTATATGCCGCCCTTCTCCGGAGACTCAGGGCGGCTTACAATGCGTTAAGCAACAGCCTTCATGCTTTTGTATATTTTATACAAAGTCAGCTTATTGCCCCCACAAACTGGGTCCTCAATTTACCTACCTTAGAAAGGATGGAAGGCTGAGTCAACCTTGAGCCTGGTGAGATTCGAACCTGCAGTAATTGCAGGCAGCTGGTGTCAATAACAGGGTGCTTTAGACCACTGTACTACCAAGGCTCTTGGATGAGAAGTGAAACGTCTTCTAACAAAAACCAAGGAAGTCCAATTGCCTTTTGAAAAAGCACCTTCGGGACAGTCAGGACCTGGATCACTTGAGAATCTCCATGGTCACCCAACTTTCTGGCTCTGCTTAATCTCTGTCTAGGGAGATGGTCAACTATCCAGGTCATGGTTGTCCCAAAGGCGCTTTTCCTAAAGAAAACTAGATTTTCTTCGGGTTTTTTTTTTCCTTAAAAACATTTCGCTTCTCATCCAAGAAGCTTCCTCAGCTCTGACTGGATGGACAGGAATGGAAGGATTTATCTTCCTTGCAGACAGCTGGTCATTTGCATCCTTTTAGAGGGTCGTCGAGGCCACTTGGAGGTTTCTCTGTGTCCTCAGGATCACCTGAGTGGTGCAAAAGGTGTGGAGCCTTCTTGGAACTGCTGAAAGGACGGTGTTGTAGAGTGGAGATAGATGATGTCATATCCTTCCCCCTCTGTCGAGAAAGGGCTGTTCAGTTTGGACATAGATTTTGACCTCTCTTTCAAACCAGCGTTCCTCTCGGTCCAAAATATGGACTGCCTTTTTATCTATTTATTTATTTAGAATAACAAGAGTTGGAAGGGACCTTGGAGGTCTTCTAGTCCAACCCCCTGCTTAGGCAGGAAACCCTACACCACTTCAGACCAATGGTTATCCATTTGTCTTAAAAACTTCCCATGTTGGAGCATTCACAACTTCTGCAGGCAAGTTGTTCCATTGATTAATTGACTTTGTTGTAAAAGGATGTGAATGACCAGCTGTCTGCAAGGAGTATCAATCCTTCCATTCCCCACCATTCAGTCAGAGCTGAAGAAGCTTCTGGGATGAAGAGCAAAACATCTTCAAAAGAAAAAACCAGAAAGTCCAGAAAAAAGAAGCACCTTTGGGACGTTCTTAAGTTGACGTGTCCCCTGTGCCAGATAGCTTTTTGGGGAGCCCCAGAAGGGGGGGAACCCCTCTGGCACAATGCCCAGAGAGTTTCTACTAACCGTAACACACCAGCCGAACTGTCTCTTTGTTGGAAAGGAGCGCGTTACACAACCGGCAGTTGGGATTGTAATCGCTGTCTTGAAGCCACTGCAGGTACGACTGGACGATGCACTGAAAAACAACAACAACAACCAGGAAAACAAATAAATAAATTGGTGCAACGGAAGGTGAAAATTGGGGGTCGGGAGCCTGTTTATGTCATAGAATGGAATTCTGAATTATTTCAGTTTTTAAGGGGATTTGCAACAATCAAGAGCTAACGCAGAGGGGAAAAAATTGTATGCATCTGGTTTTTGACAGCTGAAGCCATAAATCAGATTTTAGCTGACTCGTCCTTCCGTCCTTCCGAGGTCGGTAAAATGAGGACCCAGATTGTTGGGGGCAAAAGGCTGATTCTGTAAACCGCTTTAGAGAGGGCTGCAAAGCACTGTGAACCAGGATATAAGTCTAAGGGCTATGGCCTCCTTTCCTCCTTCCCAGTGGTTAGAATGCAGTATTGCAAGCTAACTCTGCCCACTGCCGGCAGTTCAATTCTGACCGACTGGCTCAAAACCTCTTGGAGAGGGCTGTAAAGCATTATGAAGCGATATATACTGGAAGGTCTAAGTGCTATTGGTCTGTCTTCCTTCCTTCCTTCCTTCCTCCCTCCCTCCCATTTCTTTTAAATGCCTCTGATGATCCAAGCTGAGTTGCCTGATCGGCAGAGCCTTTTTTTCTTTTAAATGCCTCTAACGATCAGGCAACTCGGCTGGGATCGTCAGAGCCTTTTGAAAGCATTTTTTTACAACCTCTTCGCCGAAGAGGTTGTAGAAAAAAATGGTTTTAAAAGTAAAAAAAAAAAATTAAAAAATTGGCCACGCCCACCCAGTCACATTACCTCCCCCACCACCAAGCCACGCCCACAGAACCGGTAGTAACAAATTTTAGATTTCACCACTGATCTGACCTCTCCGTGCTATTTCCATTTACCTTGGCATGGTTAGCGACAATGCAGTTCTCGCAGACATTCACCCGATGCTCAAAACAGAACAGGTTCGTGACTTTCCTCTTGGGACATTTGCAGAGCCCCATCGTAGTCGGCACAGGGTGGGGGGGTGGCTTAAGCCGAGAAGAGCTGGAGAAAGAGGACACGGATAGAGGGATTACTTACACGAGGGTTTTTCAAACCACAGCGTTGGGACCCAGGCTCGCTTAGTCGTTACCAGACACAATTAGTCCCAAACAAAACTGTTTTATCGTAACGGCTGAGAATTACTTCATCCCCAGCTTAGTTCAAATTAATTTTCCAATCCAGCTGTGGGAAGCCCCCCCCCCAAAGAATGACATATTTTGGGAAATATGTCATATTTCTACCAGCAGCACTGATGATACTCCCTAGTCGGGTCATGAGACATCTGCAAGAAAACAAACAAGCCCAGAGAACAGCCAGGACGTCAACCTTGAGTATACAAATATTCTCCTTTATTGGCCTCAATCCTTCTCTCCATTAATCCCCCCTCCTTCCCTTCTAGCACTGATGATGTTCTCTAGTTGGGTCACGAGACATCTGCCAGAAAACAACCCAGCTAAGACAGTACCAAGATCCTCACAGTCCTTTTTCTCCTTCCCCCTCCCTAAACCCCCTCCCTTCTACCAGTAGCACTGATGATGTTCTGTAGTTGGGTCCCGAGATGTGTGCCAGAAAACAGCCAAGCTCAGAGAGCACCAGGATCCTCACAGTCCTTTTCCTCCTCCTCCCTCCCTCCCTCAACCTAGCTCCCTTCTACCAGTAGCACTCATGATGCTCCCTAGTTGGGTCAGGAGACGTCTGCATGAAAACAAACAAGCCCAGAGAGCACCCAGGACCCCTCACGTCAACCCTGAGAATACAAACATTCTTCTTTATTGGTCTCCCTCTTTCTCTCCATTAATTCCCCCTCCTTCCCTTCTAACACTGATGATGTTCCCTGGTAGGGTCACGAGACGTCTGCAAAAAAGAAAAAAGCTCAGAGGGCACCAAAGACTACCCCCCTCCACCCCCAGAAGCCCTCAACAACTGACAGGGCATGACTCCCTGATTGATGGGCATCCAAAACCCACCCGCCCGCCGTAACTCCGAAGCAAAGGATTCGATCTAATGGCGAGGGGCGGATAGATTCCCCCCGCCGGATGCAATCGGGGGCGTCCTCCAAATGTAGCCCAGCCCCATGATCCCCAGCCGTCCTGGCCATCAAAACCCATCGCTCTCCCCGCCCCCCACCTCCTAGGACCCAAGGGGTCCACGAGATCATCTAGCCGGTCCCCTCCCTGCAGCCACGGCGGTGGGGGGGATATATCCTACCTGCCTCCCTTGGCTAGGAAACCGTCCCGGGGAGGCCCAGGCGCCGGTAAGGAGGGTCCGAGCGTCGTCGGAGCAGCCTAACCGCCTCCGGGCCGGTCTTCGGGCGAGGGGCGAGTCCCACCTGTCTCCGCCGCCTCCCTCCGGCCCTCTGCCACGTCTCTTCCGGGAACGTCGCGCTCTGATGGCGTCAGGCCGGCCGCTCTCTCTCTTTCTCTCTCTCATTCATTCATTCAACTTCCGGCCTTCTCTCCCAAAGATGGCGGACGGCGCTTTTCCGGCGGACGGCCCCCGACGTCACTTCCGGCGAGACGTCACTGTGGCGGGCTATTTCAACGGCGCGGAGAAGCGATCGGGAGGAGGAGGAGGAAGGAGGCGGCCGCCATGGCGGGAGGCCGCCCCGGGACGCGGGCGCGCTCGGCCGGGGAGGCCCGGGAAGGTGAGGCGAGGCCTGTGGTGGGTTGGGGGACCCCGCGGAGCAGGCCCGGGGAGGGGGCTCTTCTGCCCCGCTTGCAAAACGCCCCATCCCTGGTCGGCTTCAGGCCTTCCCTCCCCTCCCTTCACGCCTTCTTTGCTTTTCATTTCCCGCCTTTATTTCCTGTTGTTGTTTTTGTTATTATCATTATTATTATTATATCCGGTTTTTATTTATTATTATATCCCGCCTTTATTTACTGTTATTATATCCCATTATTATTATTATTATTATTATTATTATTATTATATCCCGCCTTTATTTACTGTTATATCCGCCATTGTTATTATTAATTGTTATTAATTATTATTATATCCCACCTTTATTTACTATTATATCCCATCATCATCATCATCATTATCATCATCATTATATCCCACCTTTATTTACTGTTATTATATCCCATTATTATTATTATTATTATTATATCCCACCATCATCATCATCATTATTATTATTATATCCCACCTTTATTTACTGTTATTATATCCGCCATTATTATTATTAATTGTTATTTATTATTATTATCATCATCATTATTATTATATCCCGCCTTTGTTTACTATCTATTATTATTATTATTATTATATCCTGCCTTTATTTACTGTTATTATATCCCGCCTTTATTTTTATTTTTTATTATTATTATATCCGGTTTTTATTTATTATTATATCCAGCCATTATTATTATTATTATTATTTATTATTATTATTATACATGAAACAGTCAACTGAACATTTAAAAATGTGTCACAAATATCATTGACTGGCGCTGATGGTTGTTATGAATTGCTGCCAGCATCCTTGGTATCATCATCATTATTAGCTTTTTATTTTTATTATATCCTGACTTTATTCATTATTATATTCCACCTTTGTTACTATATTTTGCCATTAGTATTATTATTATTATTATCATTATCATTTATTCATTATTTGCTTTTTTTATTATCCTGTTTCCCCCAAAATAAGACATTCCCCTGATAATAAGCCCAATCGGGCTTTTGAGCGCATGGCAATAAGGCCAAGCGCTTATTTCAGGGTTCAAAAAATAAGACAGGATCTTATTTTCGGGGAAACTCGGTATATCCTGCCTATATTCATTATTATATTCCATCTTTATTACTATACTTTGCCATTATTATTATTATTATCATCACCATCATCATCCACTTTTATTTATTATTTCCCGCCTTTATTCATTCTTATATTCCATCTTTATTTATTACTATACTTCACCTTTCTTCATTATTATTATATCCCGTCTTTTTCATCATCAAATGTTCAGACTGGATTTGGCATTTTTATCCACCTGTCGCTTCCTTCCCAAGGACCTGGGATAGGCAGATGTGAATATTTGATAGAATTATTCATTTACAGGTAGTCCTCGAGTTACAACAGTTCATTTAGTGACTGTTCAAAGTTTCCACAGCTCTGAAAAAAGTGACTTATGGGTGTTTTCACACTTAACGGCCGTTGCAGCATCCCCATGGTCAAAACGGGATCAAAACTCAAGACACTTGACAACTGATTCATATTTAGGACGGTTGCAGTGTCCCGGGGTCACATGATCCCCTTTTGCGACCTTTTGACAAGCAAAGTCAACGGGGAAGCCGGACTCACCTAACAACCGGGTGACTAATTTAACAGCTGCGGTGACTCACTTCACAAATGTAGCAAGAAAAGTCGTAAAATGGGGGCAAAACTCATTTAACAAATGTCTCGCACAGCAACGGAAATGTTGATGGTTGTAAGTTGAAGGCTACCTGTATTGGCTGCCCAGGGTAACTCTGGGTGGCTTACAATCATAAAGATCTAATTAGATCTACGGTCTAATTAAAGATGGGGTGGACGGGAGCAGAATGGGGTTCCCTCCAAGCCAATTGTCTTAAGGCTCTGAGGGTTTAACAGTAACAGAGTTGGAAGGGATCCTTGGAGGTCATCTAGTCCAACCCCCTGCTTATGCAGGAGACCTTAGGGATTCGAACTGCCAACCTTTCTGATGAGACAAGCTCAGCTTCTTAGCCACTGAGCCATCCAGTCACCCAACTCCAATGGGGGCAGGGGAGGGGGAAATATTCCAGAAGGACATTATCTCATCTTTGTTGTTATTATATCTTCCGCTGTGCCCTTAAAACTTTCTTATTTCAGCAAGCCGGGCTGGCTTAACAAATTCTTTTAATAATTTGAATTGGTTTGTCTTTTTAAATTTGGGGCCAAACAGAGATATATTTTTTTTAATTGTTTTTAATGTTTGTACTGTATGTTTTTATTTGGCTGTACACCGCCCTGAGTCCTCAGGGAGAAGGGCGGTATATAAATTTGAAATAAATTTTTTAAAAAAATAATCAGATCGTATGGGAATCCAGCCAAGTGAGATTTGGTAGGCTTGGGGTGGGTGTATGGTGGCTTTTTTTTTTTAATTTGATTTATATGCCGCCCTTCTCCAGAGACTCAGGGCGGCTTACAATGCGTTAAGCAATAGCCTTCATACTTTTGTATATTTTATACAAAGTCAGCTTATTGCCCCCACAATCTGGGTCCTCATTTCACCTCCCTTAGAAAGGATGGAAGGCTGAGTCAACCTTGAGCCTGGTGAGATTTGAACTTGCAGTAATTACAGGCAGCTGGCAACTTAAGTGCTACTTTTAACAGCACTTAGTCCACTGCGCCACCAGGCTTAAAGCAAGGGTCTCCAAACTTTGATAATTTTTAAGCCTGGCGGACTTCAACTCACAGAATTCTGGGAGTTGAAGTCCACAGGTCTTAAAAGTTGCCAAGGCTGGCTCAGCATGGTATTGATTGATTGATTGATTGATTGATTGATTGATTGATTTGATTTATATGCCACCCTTCTGTGGAGACTCAGGGCGGCTTACAATGTGTTAAGCAATAGCCTTCATACTTTCGTATATACCTGCTTAGTAGGACTTTCCGCCCCCCCCCCCCCTTTTCCAGGGGTTGGCTGGGGAATTCTGGGAGTTGAAGTACTGTACTGTCGCTATCTTTATTAAGGAGAAGTATAGTGGCTAAGACGCTGAGCTTGTCGATCAAAAGGTCAGGAGTTTGGCGGTTCGAATCCCTAGTGCCGCGTAATGGGGTGAGCTCCCGTGACTTGTCCCACCTTCTGCCAACCTAGCAGTTCGAAAGCAGGTAAAAAATGCAAGTAGAAAAATAGGGACCACCTTTGATGGGAAGGGAAGAGCGTTCCGTGCGCCTTTGGCATTGAGTCATGCCGGCCACATGACCACGGAGACGTCTTCGGACAGCGCTGGCTCTTCGGCTTTGAAACGGAGATGAGCAGCGCCCCCTAGAGTCGGGAAGGACTAGCACATATGTGCGAGGGGAACCTTTGTTTTATTTGGTTTTATTTCTATTAGGAGACCGCTTCTAGCCTTAATACTGAGAGGAAGCAGGTATTCAACAACTTGCAACACCTATTCCTAATTGTCAGCATTATAGGCAGTCCTTGACTTACAACGGTTTGTTTAGTGACCGAAGTTACAACAGCCCTGGAAAGAAAACAAGTGACCTAGGACCGTTTTTCGCACTTACAACTGTTGCGGCATTCCCCACGCTCACGTGATCAGACTTTGGGCGCTGGCAACTTGTCACGTGATCCCCTCTTGCGACCTTCTGACAAGCAAAGTCCATGAGAAAGCCAGACTCACTTAGCAACCCTAACTTAGGAGCCTGAGTGGCATAGGAGGCTAATGCCTCTACGAAGGCAGCATTTAACCTCCAGCTGCCTGCAATTACTGCGAGTTCAATTCTCACCAGGCTCAAGGTCGACTCAGCCTTCCACCCTTTCTAAGGTGGGTAAAATGAGGACTCGGTTTGTGGGGGCAATAAGCTGACTTTGTATAAAATATACAAAAGTATGAAGGCTATTGCTTAACGCATTGTAAGCCACCCTGAGTCTCCGGAGAAGGGCAGCATATAAATATAAATTTAAAAAAAATAAATTAAAACTTAACAACTGCGCTGCTTCACTTAACAACTGGTGGAAAGAAAGATCGTAGAATGGGGCGAAAGTCATTTAACAAATGCCTCGCTTAGCAGTCAGGAACGTCGGACTCAATTGGGGTCATAAGACGAGGATGCCCTGGCTTGTAGCACGACTCTTATTTTGGAATGGAAACATTCCCCGAGTATGGACTTCACGATTTTGCTTAACATCTTTGATCAAACCCTTTTATCCTTTCTATTTATTCCCCAGGTGCTGCTTCCTCTCCCCCGAGGCGGAGATCCGGGAGAAACTTGCCTTCCTCAACTTGTCCGGTGTTCCAGGGTAACCCCAGTGGGGTGGCCAAGAAAACGATGGGTACCCCGGTACGACAAAAGCATTGCTGTTTGTGCGTTCATTTAGTCTTTTACGAATTTAAAATTCTGCTTGGGTAGCGATGCGTTGGGTAAGCCATACAGATAATCATTTAGGGACGGCGTCCAAAGTTAAAATGACAGTGAAAAGGTGACTTATGACCATTTTTCACACTTACGACCATTGCAGCATCCCGATGGTCACATGATCAAAATTCAGATAGTAATAGCTCTTAAAACTTATATCCTACTTCACAGTGCTTTACAGCCCCCTCTAAGCAGTTTACAGAGTCAGCCTCTTGCCCCCCCAACAATCTGGGTCCTCCTTTTACCCACCTCGGAAGGATGGAAGGTTGAATCAACCTTGAGCCGGTCAGGATCAAACTACTGGCAGTGGGCAGAGTTAGCCTACAATACTGCATTTTATTTTATTTTTTTCAAATACTTTATTGAGTTTTCAGAGTTAAAAAAGAAAAAAAAGAGAAAAGAAAAGAAAAGAAATAGAAATAGAAAAAAAAGAAAGTTTACAAAATTCTAGATATCGTTCGGAGATACAGTGTTTCTTATCCGTTATATATCTTATATCTTATATCCAATCTACTTCATCTTAGGCTAAATTCCTCTCTATTGTATTTATAGACTATATGTACATTTCATCAAAGCTATTAATATATAAAGCATATCATTTACTTTTTCTTATTACTTAGCCAATTATACCAGTTTCCCCATATTTCATTAAATTTACTTGTCTCATCATCCATTAACAGGCTCGTTATCTTCGCCATTTCTGCACACTCTAAAATTTTATTTATTAGCATTTCTTCTAGCGGTTGAGTTTTGCTTTTCCAACATTTTGCTAGCACTAATCTGGCTGCTGTTATTATCTGCATTGTGAGTTGAATTTTATTTTTGTTTAGGTCATCGCCTACTATACCCAACAGAAAGAACTCTGGGGACAATGGTACCTCCTGATCTAATATTTCATGTAACCACTGTCGTACTTTGACCCAGTATCTTTTGACCTCTGGGCAAGACCACCACATGTGGTAATAAGTACCAACTTCTTTACCACATTTCCAGCACTTGGGTGAAAGATTTGAAAACATTTTTGCTAATCTGGCTGGGGCTAGATGCCATCTATGTAGTATTTTGTAATGATTCTCCCTATACGTTGCTGATTTTGTGATTTTAAAGTTCCTATTCCATGCTTCTTCCCAATCAGTATAATTAATGTTGTATCCGAAATTTTTTTCCCAAATACTTAATTTGTTCTTTGCGATGGTCTCTGCTTTATCCTCATCCAATAGAAAGTTATATAATTTAGTTAACATTTTCTTATCTACTCCCCATATAATTTTATCGAAGTTTCCATATTTCATTTCAATGCCGAATTTGTCCTTATCTTTTTGGTATCTCGAATTCATCTGCAAATAATTCCACCAATCTACCTTATAGCCTTGTTCTTTAAGAGTCTCAAGTGATTTAATATTTCCATTTTCTTCTAAAATTTCTTTATATGTGCCAAATTTTATAGCTTCTGTTCTATTTGGGGTGGTCAAGGCCTCCATAATAGAAAGCCAATTCGGGACTTTGGAGTAGATCCTCTGTCTGATTTCTTGCCATATTTGTATAAGGGTTTCTCTAATTTTATGTTTATGGAAATAGGATTTCTTCTTATTTTTCAAGTCCCAGAGGTGAGCGTGCCACCCTTCTTGTAGGTCATGGCCTTCAATTGTTAGAATTCTCTTATTCCGTAGAGTAATCCATTCTTTGATCCAGATTAGTTTTGCTGCTTTTTGGTAGGTTTCCCAATCCGGGAGTCCAAATCCGCCCATTTTTCTTTTCCCTTGTAGAGTTTTGAGTGAAATTCTCGATTTCTTTCCTTCCCAAATAAAGTTCCTAACGTGTTTTTTCAAGTTTTGGAAGAATTTTCTATCTAGTTTTAAAGGGACATTTTGAAATAGGAATAAAATTTTTGGTAAAGTATTCATTTTAATTGCCGCTATTTTCCCTAGCAAAGACAATTTTAGTTTTCCCCATCTCCTTAGTTCCTCCTGTATTTTATTTAGCAGTGGGACATAATTATCATCTTTTAACGATGAGTATCTTGCTGTGATCCAAATTCCTAAATACTTGACTTTTTTAACTATTTGGAGGCCTACAATACTGCATTTTAATAGGAAGGCAGGCAGGCAGGCAGGCAGGAAGGAAGGAAGGAAACAGGAAAGATGGAAGGAAGGAAGGAAACAGGAAAGATGGAAGGAAGGAAGGAAGGCAATAGCACTTAGACTTATATACCGCTTCACAGTGCTTTTACAGCCCCCTCTAAGCCGTTTACAGAGTCAGCCTCTTGCCCCCAACAATCTGGGTCCTCATTTTACCCACCTCGGAAGGATGGAAAGCCGAGTCAACCTTGAGCCTGATGAGATTCGATCTGCCCAGATGCTTGGCAACTGACTCGTATTTGTGACGGTTTTGCAGTGTTCCCTGAGTCACGTAATCCCCTTTTGCGACCTTCTGACAAGCCACGTTGATGGGGAAGCCGGGTTCGCTTAACGGCCATGACACTCATTGAACGACTGCAGGGATTCACTTACCAACTGTGGCAAGAGAAGTCGTAAAATGGGGCAAACCTCACTTGACAACTGTCTCGCTTAGCAACAGAAATTTGGGGCTTGGTTGTGGTTGTAAGCCGAGGATGACCTGCATTTGATTGTTCAGGTTCTCTCAAAGCATGTGCTGTATTTTAGAGAGACGAATCTCAGATTCTGTGTCTTTAACGGGAAAATTCTCTCCCAGCTGCATTTTTCTTTGCTGCCCTGCTGAATATTTTTTCCCCGTCTTCTTTTTAGCGCCCGGGTGCCTCTGTCATGCGCACAATAACTCTGAGAAAGATTAAACCGCGGAACCAGCAGGTGAGTTCCCTGTTTCCCCTAAAATAAGACCTCCCCTGATAATAAGCCCAATCAGACTTTTAAGCGCATGCGCTAAAATAATCCCCCTCCAAAAATAAGCCCTCCCTGAAAATATTTAAACGCATGCGCAGCTGGTCCCCGTCATTTCCTCTGGTTAGGGTTAGGGAGACAGAGCTGGAAATCAGGTAAGACGGCAAAAGGAATCCCATCTTGCTCCACGCGCCCCAAAATAATAAGACCTCCCCGAAAATAAGGCCAAGCGCTTATTTCGGGGTTCGAAAAAAATATAAGACAGGGTCTTATTTTCAAGGAAACACGGTAGTTGTTATGAAGCTGCTTTATACATGTTCCATCTTTTATGTGCTTTTTTTAAAAAAATATTTTTTTTTATTGACGCTTATCCGAATAAAAGATGCAAATGAAAATGCAGACAATAGGAAAGGGGAGAGAGAAACAGAAGGGGAAAGAAGATGCGAAGGAAAAAGAAAAGAAAAGGGGGAAAAAAGCACTGACCTCCCAATTTTTTTTCAGTGCAGCAATTAAATTAGTAAAGCGTGCAATAAAGTAAATTACACTTAGACTTTTTCCTTTTATATAATTAGTAACGACTAGCCATTTCTACAGGAACAAACTGAATCGTCAAAATCCAAAGTCAATGTTTCGTTTTATTCTGTTTCGAGTAAAAATCTAGAAGCAATCTCCAAATAGAAACAAAATTGGATATATTATTTCCCTTTTTTTTAAAAAAAAAATTGATTTATATGCCGCCCTTCTCCGGAGACTCAGGGTGGCTTACAATGCGCTAAGCAATAGCCTTCATACTTTTGTATATTTTATACAAAGTCAGCTTATTGCCCCCACAAACCGGGTCCTTAATTAAGACACTTTTGCTATCTCTGCCAGTTCTATTACTGTGAGAATTGACCCGTCTTTCCGTGGAATATTATTATTATTATTATTATTGTTGTTGTTGTTGTTGTTGTTATTATTATTATTTTCATATGGTATAACAGAATCCAGCAATCATGCATAAAAACTCACCAATTCAGCATATAAAATGTGTATCAAAATATTAATCATCATAGCTGTGAACCATTTTAAAAGACATACAGCGCGCGAGTAATAAAATTATGAATGAAATTAAATCATGGTCTTATGCCAAATTAACTACTTTTTTTTTTTTTGTGCTCTATTGTTCCCAGGACCAGGTGAAAGAAAGTGATTTAATTCCTCGTCGGAGTCCAAGGGTAAGCACGGCGCAGTAGCAATTCTTGAGAATTAAACGAAGGCCAAGGTCTGGGAACTTTTAAGTAAGCCCGGCCTTCCCCAAGATGGCTGGGGAATTCTGGGAATTGAAGTCTGACACATTGAGAGCAGCGGTCCCCATTTTGGCACCGGGGGCCGGTTTCGTAGAAGACAATTTTTCCACGGATTGGGGTGGGTGGAGGAGAGAAGGAGCACACAAATTAGATCCCCGGTATGTACAGTTTAGGGGACACGGTGGCTAAGATGCTGAGCTTGTCGATCGAAAGGTCGGCAGCGGTTCGAATCCCTAGTGCCGCGTAACGGGGTGAGCTCCCGTGACTTGTCCCACCTTCTGCCAACCTAGCAGTTCGAAAGCACGTAAAAAAATGCAAGTAGAAAAATAGGGACCGCCTTTGGCAGGAAGGGAACAGCTTTCCGTGCGCCTTTGGCGTTGAGTCATGCCGGCCACATGACCACGGAGATGTCCTCGGACAGCGCTGGCTCTTCGGCTTTGAAACGGGGATGAGCACCGCCCCGTAGAGTCGGGAACGACTAGCACGTATGTGCGAGGGGAACCTTTACCTTTATGCGCAATTTATAGTAGGGCTCGTTCTCCTATGAGAGTCTTAATGCCTGATGATCCGAGGTGGAGCTGAGGCGGTGATGCTAACTCTGGGGAGCAGCTGCAAATAGGGCTATGCGGCCCAGTTCATAACAGACCAAGGACCGGTCCAGGGCCCAGAGATTGGAGACCCCTAATTTTCCAGGTCAGAGGAGGTTAATGAGAGAGCATAGAATTAACGATTCTGCAAGTGATTAAGCATGTTTGATTTTCTCTTTGGCCTGAGTTCTCCAATAGAGAATGCCCTAAAGGGCCCTCATATTAATATCCGTTAGATTCTCTGCCCTGTCCAGTTTTAATGTTATACTAGCTGATAACTCGATGTTGCCTGGGTATTTATTTATCCCAATCCTGTATTAGACAGGAAAAGGACTACCTCAACCACTGTGGTGAGAATTAGAGACCTAATTGCTCTGGCCAACAGCCTGGGAAAAATTCTACAGGGGACGGCCTTTGAGGTGATTATCTGCATTAGCAGGCACATCCCCCGACAACTTGCCCTCTTTGTTTGAAGCTGAGGGTTAGAGTGTTCAGTTCTGGGGTTTTTTTGTTTTTTTTTTTTTACAGAACCATTCTCCCTTACCAGAGGGAGCCCCCTTGTGGAGTATTGTGAAGCCGTTACCGTGGCAACTCCACTGTGCTGTACAGTAGAAGCCATTTTAAGGCACAACAGGCTGTATCTTAACAACTTGAATCCAAAATGCACAGTGTCACTGTTAAAAGTACTGTGATTTGACACTAAAGATAAAATTCATTCTTTTTCATTTCAGTGGCCCAGGCATTCCAGAGTTATGTTGGAACACACACACACACACACACACACACACCAAGGGGTGTTAGGTGTCTTACCCCCACAGTATTTCTTTCCAGAGAGTAAGTCATCTGTGTATCAAGTTTGGTTGAAATTGCTCGAGGCGTTCCAGAGTTATGCTGGAACATACACACATACACAGCGACTTAAGTCTCTCTTGCTGGACCCACCCCACAAACTGAAATGTGTGAAGCTATACAAACCAGCTTTGGAGAATAGCTTGATTCCCTCTTCTTTGGGGCAGCCCCTGAGATAACGGAAGACTGCTATCATGTCTCCCCTAGTCCTTCTTTTCTTCGGACTAGACATACCCAGTTCCTGCCACCGTTCTTCATACGTTTTAGCCACCAGTGGGTTTATTCTGACCGATGAAAGCTGGATGAGCTGCGAAACGTCTCAAACAGCAAAAATTACTCCGGTTGCAATGACTCAACCTTCAGACTCCCCGCTTGTATTGCTTTTCCACCTTATAGCAAGTAACACAGAACCCTATTCCTGTTTTACAGATCTCCTTAAAAGAAAACAAGGAGAACAGTTCACCAACGGCCCCTGAAAATCAAAGCCTCCATGGAGGGGAGGCCCCGAGGAAAGGCCAGTCTTTTACCCCGTGCTGCTCCTTGAATCTTGAAGCAGAGAACTCACCAAAAGAGACTGAGGTCTTGTCCCCGGTTAACGCCAACACGCCAGGTTCTCCACTGGATTGCGAACGAGACCTAACCATGGCCAAACGTGTGCGCCGGTCTTACAGCCGCCTGGACGTCTCTTTGTCCCGCAGCTTCACAGACAAGCCGGAGTTTCCCAGCTTTAGCCTCGCGGGCACCTCCACGCCCGCCAGTGGTCCCGGCAAGCGGCAAACCTTTTTCGGTTTCGAAAAGCTGCTGCTCCCCGGGGAGCTGGCTGAGCCCGCCGTTCTGCATCTCATCAGCGCCCCCAAGACGGCGGTTGAGGAAAGCGGGGCCGTCGGCAAGCCGGACACCGACATCCCTGGCATCTCGTTTGGCAGAGAAAAACGAAGGAAGAAGAAGGTGCCCGAGTTTGATGTGAGTAGGACTTTGGGCGCTGGAGGGGGGGTTTACAGCGGGTGAAATCCAGCAGGTTCTGACAGGTTCTGGAGAACTGGTAGCGGAAGTTTTGAGTAATTCGGAGTACTGGAAAATACCACCTCTGGCTGGCCCCAGAGTGGGGTAGGAATGGAGATTTTGCAGTATCTTTCCCCTAGAGTGGGTGGGAATGAGGATTTTGCAGTATCCTTCCCCTGGAGTGGGATGAGGATTTTGCAATATCCTTCCCCTGGAGTGGGGTGGGAATGGGGATTTTGCAGTATCCTTCCCCCT
>WNWU01000140.1:1239600-1250529 GCA_012654045.1 Ptyas mucosa
AAGTCTTAAGGTTGCCAAGGTTGGAGACCCCTGCTTTAGAGCATGCTGGCTGAGGAATTCTGGGAGTTGAAGTCCACAAGTCTTAAGGTTGCCAAGGTTGGAGACCCCTGCTTTAGAGCATGCTGGCTGAGGAATTCTGGGAGATGAAGTCTACAGATGTTAAAATTTCCAAACTTTAACCAACGTTTCTTTCCTTTCCAGTGCATAACAACAGTGAGGTGTTTGCGTCCAAAGAAACGGAGGAAAAACTCAGGCCGGATCAAGAAGACCCAAATATAGTAAAGCCCTATGCAGCTTTTGGACCCCCAGGAACCGCCGAGGTATAAATCCTAAAAGGGGAACTCTACCCTTGCCTTTTTTATTCTTCTATCTCAGTGTCGCAACCTTGGCCACCTGAAGATGCGTGGACTTCGACTCCCAGAATTCCTCAGGCTTCCAACGTTCTCCATGCTGCCTGGAGGATTCTGGGAATTTAACAGATTAACAGAGTCGGAAGGGACCTTGGAGGTCATCTAGTCCAACCCCACCCCCCCCCCCCCCCCCAAGCAGGAGACCCTACACTATTTCTGACAGGTGGCAGTCCAGTCTCTTCTTGAAAGCCTCCAGGGATGAAGCTCCCACAACTTCTGAAGGCAACTTTGGTTGATTGTTCTCACTGTCAGAAAATTCCTCCTTATTTCCAGGTTGAATCTCTCCTTGGTCAGTTTCCATCCATTTTATTCCTTCTCTGGCCTTCAGGTGCCTCGGAAAACAGCTTGACCACCTTCCTCCTCTCTGGGGCAGCCCCTCAGATATTGGAAGATGCTCTCCTGTCTCCCCTGGTCCTTCTCTTCACTAGACTAGCCATGCCTGGTTCCTGCAACTGTTCATTGTCTGTTTTTGCCTCCAATCCCCTCATCATCCTGGTTGCTCTTCTCTGCACTCTTTCTAGAGCAGTGATGGCTAAACTTTTCTGGACCGAGTGCCCAAAGTGTGGATGCAATGCGTGCCCAGCCCCAAAATGCAATGCGTGCCCAGCCTCCACATATGTGCCCACCCTCCCATGCATGGCAGAGACCCGAAAATCAGCAGGCCAGTCGGAGGGGCCACGCATGCGCAGTGGAGCTGAACTGGGGCGACGGCTCGTGTTCGCCATCACGGTTCTAGAGTCTCAACCTCTTTTTTTTTAATAGGGTGGTGACCAAAACTTATGAAATCCACCCGTCTTCAGTGGGCTAATAGAATGGGGCAACCCTTTTCTATCTAATCTCTCATCTTCGTTATCGCATCTCGGGCTGGAATTTGCCCAGTTTTATGATCCAACCCGAGATAGCATGTTCCTCTTCTAATTGCTGTTTAAATCAATAAATCAGCTTTATGGGTGATTAAAATTATTGTTCAGCTCAGTGGGTTTTTAGCTCCGGGAAGAGAACAAAAAGAAGGACAAACGCATTCTTGAATTTTTTGCGCACATCCTCCAGGCGTCTCTCATTTTTATTCCACTGAGGGGGTTTGTTAGTTTGTTTGATCGATTCGTCGCTTTCGTGTTGTTTTTTTTTCCCTTTTAACACAAAAAAATCTGTTTTCCTTAAATATTTCACCCCAAGTAGGGGTGGGCTGCTGGGGGTTCGAGCTAAGATTCTGTGCAGTTCGGAGAACTCCCAAATCCCGGCTGGCCCCGCCCACCCTACCCCACACCACCCCTCCCAGGAGTTCCCACGCAGCCCGTTTTGGATGTAGATAAGTGCAGGGTGTGCGTGGAGGCTCGGGAAGGGCGAAAAACAGGCCTACCAGAAGTTTGGGAAGTTTGGGCCTGTTTCCGGCCTCCAGAGCGCCTCCGGAACCTGGGGAGGCCGTTTTCGCCCTCCTGGAGGCTCAAGGAAAGCCGCTGGAGCCTGGGGAGGGCAAAAAGCCCCCCCCCCCCGCGCCGTGGTGAAGGAGGCCAACTAGGCCACACCCACCATGGCCACGCCCACCCAGCAACCAGGCAGAGAACCCCTTGCAAAATTTTTTTGAAGCCGACCCCTGACTCCAAGGGCCACAGATACTCCATTCATTTAGTCACCATTCAAAGTTGCAAGGGATTTGGGGGGGGGGGAAATGACTTATGACTGTTTTTCATGCTTAGTGACTGTGGCAGACTCCCCCGTAGATCAAAATTTGGACACTTAGCAACTTGACTCATGTTTATGATGGTTTGCAGTGCCCCGGAGACACGCGATCCCCCTCTATTGAGACCTTCTGACGAGCAAAATGAATGGGGAAGCCTGATTCGCTTAACAACGGTGTGCCTAACTTAACAACGGCAGGGGTTCACTTAACAACCGTGGCAAGCCAGGTCATAAAATGAGGCAAAACTCACAAGGGTCTCACTTCGTAACATAAATTTGGGCCCAATTGTGGTCGTACGTTGCCTGACTAGGTGGCTCGGCGGCTAAGACGCTGAGCTTGTCAATCAGAGAGGTCGGCACTTCGGCGGTTCGAATCCCTAGTACGGCCCTCCTGTGTGAGCAGCGGGTTGGACTAGATTACCTCCAAGGTCCCTTCCAACTCTGTTACTGACTGCCTGTATTAGTGCATTAATATCAGGATAATGTCGATATATCAATAATATATCGCTTATGTGGCGCTTGATGTCTTCCAGGGGAAACTGGTCTATGCCAACCAAGGAAAAACGAGCGATTATGAATTCCTTCTTAAGCAAAATATCAAGCTCAACGGCACCATTGCCATCACTCGCTACGGTGGAGCCGGCAGAGTTGCGAAGGTAATCTTGTAACGGAGGGAAGATGTTTTCCTCCTGCAGTGACAGATGTTTATAGGATGGTCTTCCATGCACAGGACCAGAAGTTTAACAATCTAAATTTATCCATTTTAAAGGATAAATCAGTATTTCCTAATCTGGAGCACTTTAAAGATGGGAGGACTTTAAATAGCGGATGGATGTTTTAGAATATTTTGGTTCTAATACATGGTAATGATTGACCAAAGTTGGCTATAGCTTTTCCTATAAGGTTAATGAATAAACAGTCAGGGGGGAAAAAAAGCCACCAGAGATTATTTCGAAATATGATCATAGAAAGGAGATTACTGCTCTGTACTTCCCACAGAGATGGTGAGATACAGCTGGTGATGTTGACAGATTTTGCTTGGATGGATAATTTGACTTCTTTGACTGGAGAAATCAACATTTCTTGCCGAGTACAAACCTCTGATGGACTTTTTTGTGTGTGTAAAACTGAGGGGAAAAAAAACAAAACCCCGAAGTTGTGATATATGGTTTTGATGATTAGATAGAATAGATTATAGAAAAAAGAGTCTAACTAGAGAGAGGCTGAAATATATTTGTACTTATAACTGCTGCAAATGACTTTGGAGATCACTTTTTAAATATCTTTTTAAATATCTGTAATATCTCATCTTTACTATTTTTTCCCCTTTCTTTTCTATTTTTCTTCAGCTTCCCCTCCCCCCCCCAACTTTTCTGGCACTTGTTGTCTCTCTGATTTTTTTCCTTCTTTTTTCTTGTTTATGTTAGTTTATATTAGTTTTTATCTTCTTGTTGAATAAAAACAGTATATTAAATTGGTGATAGCCCTGAAGGACTCAAAGCCTTCTGCTCAACTTATATTTTTAAAGGAAAATTCATCACCATTGGTTCACTGTCAGAGGAAGGAATTAAATCCAGATTTCTTTAATTATTTATTACTTAGTAATAAATGCGGTGGCTCGGCGGCTAAGACGCTGAGCTTGTCGATCGAAAGGTCTGCAGTTCAGCGGTTCGAATCCCTAGTGCCGCGTAACGGGGTGAGCTCCCGCGACTTGTCCCGGCTTCTGCCAACCTAGCAGTTCGAAAGCAGGTAAAAAATGCAAGTAGAAAAATAGGGACCGCCTTTGGTGGGAAGGTAACAGCCTTCCGTGCGCCTTTGGCATTGAGTCATGCCGGCCACATGACCACGGAGACGTCTTTGGACAGCGCTGACTCTTCGGCTTTGAAACGGAGATGAGCACCGCCCCCTAGAGTCGGGAACGACTAGCACAGATGTGCGAGGGGATTAATTACCTAGTAATTAATTATTACTATATTTTTTTATTAAACCTTTTTATTAAGGAATAAAATATAAGTGAAAATAAAGATAGCAGGAAGGGGAAGAGAGAAGTGTGACATAAAGGGGGGGGGGAAATAGCATTAACTTTCAATTCTTTTCAGTTTCAGTAGAACAAATGTAATATCTTTACATCCTCAACTTCGTACTTTTGCATACTTAGTAAATTCTCACACTTTCTATAACAACAAACTTATCAAATCAGCAAATCCCGAAGTGAGAGTTTCAGGGTTTTTTTCTACCTCAAGGGCAAAATCCAAAAGCGGTTTCCAAGTAAAAACAAAACGGGATGTTTTCTTCGATTAAAGATTAAATTTGGCCATCTCCGTCACTTAGAAAAGTGTATTTTCTAAAACTAGCTAACAATACCACTTTTTTTTTTGGAGTAGTACCATAAAATTATATATCGATGGAAAGATAATTGAATCCAGAATGTAATGCAATAACTTTTATGAAGGATTTGCTATTAGAATAGCAGTGACGGTATAAAGAAGAAAAGTGAGACACGTAGAAAAAAATCGAGATATACAGAAATGACCCCCGTGTCAGTGAATCCTTCGTTGGGTAACTTTTAGCATGAATGACGGCCTTACAACGTCTTCCCATGGAGGGAACCAAGTCTTTGAGTTCTGCAGCTGTTCTCATGTGAAACCAAGATTGAATGATGGCTTCTATTAACTGGGTTTTATTGCTGGGTCGCTTCTGACTAACCAGTTTCTTTAGTGGGCTCCATAGATTTTCAGTTGAGTGAAGGTCTGGGCTCTTCCCAGGCCATTCCAGCAGTGGAATAGGATTATCTTGAAACTCAAAAAAAAAAAAGTGTTATTAGCTATCAAACCTCAAAAATACACTTTTCCCAAAATGTTTCCACAAGTTTGGCCACTACCGTACAATAACAAAGATCCAGATTTTTTTTCTTCAAGTTCCTTGTCCATTAAACCTAAAAGAAAAGTCTCTGGTTTGATTTTTATACAGGTAGTCCTCGACTTACAACAGTTCATTTAGTGACCATTTGAACTGCGAAAAGGTACTTGTGTGACCGTTTTTGACACTTACAATCATGGCGGCATCCCCAGGATCACATGACCAAAATTCAGACGCTTGGCAATTGACTCAGATTTATGACGGTTGCCATAAGGTCCTGAGGTAATTTTTGCGACCTTCTGACGAGCAAAGTCAAGGGGGAAAGCCAGATTCGCTTAACAACCGTGTTACTCACTTAACAAATGCAGTGGTTCGCTTAACAACGGTGGCAAGAAAGGTTGTAAAATGGAGCAAAACTCACCTCCTAATTGTCTCGCTTAAGGAACAGAAATTTTGGGCTAAATTATGGTTGTAAGTCAAGGATCTTACTCAGGGGTGAAATCCATTTACCTTCCCTACCGGTTCGGAAGTGCGTGTGCCATCTGTCATGTCCGATTTTTGACCCTCTGCACATGCGGAGAGGGTTAAAACCAGTAAGTTACGATGTTTGGGCGGGTAGGTGAAGCCTCGCAGTGCTGCCGCTACCTGTTCGCCGAACCACACGCTGCTGCTGCTACCTGTTCGCCGAACCCCGCGCTCCTGGCTCTACCGGCTTGTGCAAACGGAACAAAACCGGCAGGATTTTACCACTGATCTTACCCCAGTCTTCCTTTGCTTTGTCACAAGTCTGCCGAAGATATTTAAATGGAATTAAACCCTGATTTGATGGATTTCCCCTTCTATCTCCAGGCGATCAATGGGGCAAAATTTGGCGTCATTGGTGTGGTAGTGTACACAGATCCTGCAGACATCAACGATGGGAAATCTTCACCCAAGGAGACCTATCCTAATTCATGGTACATGCCCCGCTCCGGGGTAGAGAGAGGCTCTTTCAAAACCGGCTTCGGAGATCTTCTGACGCCCTATTTTCCGGCCAAAAGTAAGAAGAGCCATAAAGAGGGTCTCTTTGGAGGTCAGATGGTGGGCTTTGAACCCTCTCCTCTTAGTGGACAACCAGTTAAATATGAGCCAACAGTGTGTGGCGGCAGCCAAAAAAGCCAGTGCAATCCTAAATTGCATTAACAGAGGGATACAATCAAAATCAAGGGATGGTACTAATACCACTCTATAAAGCCTTAGTAAGGCCACACCTAGAGTCCTGCATCCAGTTTTGGTCACCACACTATAAAAAAAGATGTTGAGACTCTAGAAAAGGTGCAGAGAAGAGCAACCAGGATGATGAGGGGACTGGAGGCTATAACAGACGATGAACGGTTGCAGGAACTGGGCTAGTCTAGGGAAGAGAAGGACCAGGGGAGACAGGATAGCATCTTCCAATATTTGAGGGGCTGCCACAGAGAGCAGGAAGGGGGTCAAGCTATTTTCCAAGGCACCTGAAGGCCAGACAAGGAATAATGGATGGAAACTAATCAAGGAGGGAAGCAACCTAGAACTGAGGAGAAATTTCCTGACAGTGAGAACAATGAATCAATGGAACAACTTGCCTCCAGAAGTTATGAAAGCTCCAACATTGGAGGAGGTTTTTAAGAAGATGTTGGATAACCATTTGTCTGAAGTGATGTTGGGTTTCCTGCCTAAGCAGGGGGTTGGACTAGAAGACCTCTAAGGTCCCTTCCAACTCTGTTATTCTATTCTATTCTATTCTATTCTATTCTATTCTATTCTATTCTATTCTATTCTATTCTATTCTATTCTATTCTATTCTATTCAAATTGAATAGATTTCTATTCTATTCTATTCAAATTGAATAGATTTCTATTCTATTCTATTCTATTCAAATTGAATAGATTTCTATTTCTATTTTATTCTATTCTATTCAAATTGAATAGATTTCTATTCTATTCTATTCTATTCTATTCTGAATTCTATTCTATTCTCTTCTATTCTGAATTCTCTTCTCTTCTATTCTATTCTAATTCTTATTCTCTTCTCTTCTCTTCTGAATTCTATTCTATTCTATTCAAATTGAATAGATTTCTATTCTATTCTATTCTATTCTATTCTATTCTATTCTATTCTATTCTATTCTATTCTATTCTATTCTAAGGGGCACTGTTTTCTGTCTGCTCCCCAGCAGTTCTTTAATCTTTTCTGAACCTCCGTTCCTACTGGGTTCCCAAACACCCCCAATTTTCTTCCTGTTTATCTTCTGTTCTTACTTTCTCCTTTTGATATTTAGATTTCACCTACCGGATTCCAGAGGATCAGATCACTGGGCTTTCCACAATCCCGGTCCAACCCATCGGCTTTGTGGATGCCAAGGAGCTGATCTGGTGGGTATCAAATCAAATAGCCCTTCACAGGCAGAGCCCAGATCGGTTATATCAGGCTGCCTCCAAACTCGACAACTTTAAGACGCGTGGACTTCAACTCCCAGAATTTTGGTCACCAGAGTATAAAAAAGATGTGGAGCCTCTAGAAAAAGTGCAGAGAAGAGCAACCAGGATGATGAGGGGACTGGAGGCTCAAACATACGATGGACGGTTGCAGGAACTGGGCCTGGCTAGTCTAGTGAAGAGAAAAACCAGGGGAGACAGGAGAGCATCTTCCAGTATTTGAGGGGCTGCCACAGAGAAGAAGAAGGGGCTCAAGCTATTTTCCAAGGCCAGACAAGGAATAATGGATGGAAACTGACCAAGGAGAGATTCAACCTGGAAATAAGGAGGAATTTTCTGACAGTGAGAACAATCAACCCGTGGAGCAGAAGTTGCCTTCGGAAGTTGTGGGAGCTTCATCCCTGGAGGCTTTCAAGAAGAGACTGGGCTGCCCTCTGTAGGGTCTCCTGCTTGGGCAGGGGGTTGGATTAGATGACCTCCAAGGTCCCTTCCAACTCTGTTATATCTGTACCTGTAATTGAGCATAGCTGGCTGGGGAATTCTGGGAGATGAAGTCCACAAGTCTTAAAGTAAGGTTTTAGATTTCGGCAAGAAAAGCCAAATGTATAGGTACAGATTAAGTGAAACCTGGCTCAATAGCAGCAACCACAAGAGGGATCTTGGAGTCCTTGTGGACAGTCACTTAAATATGAGCCAGCAGTGTGTGGCAACAGCTGAAAAAGCTAATACAAACGGCTGTATAAACAGGGGCACAGAATCAAAATCATGTGAAATATTAGTATCGCTTTATAAAGCCTTAATGGGACCATACATAGAATATTGCAACCAGTTTTGGTCACCATCAGTGATGGGCTTCAAATTTTTTTTACTACCGGTTCGGTGGGTGTGGCTTGGTGGGCGTGGCATGGCTTGGTGGGCGTGGCTTGGCGGGCGTGGCAGGGGAAAGATACTGCAAAATCCCCATTTCCTCCCAATCAGCTGGGACTCGGGAGGCAGAGAATAGATGGGGGCGGGGCCAGTCAGCATGTTTACTACCGGTTCTCTGAACTACTCAAAATTTCCGCTACCGGTTCTCCAGAATTGGTCAGAACCTGCTGAAACCCACCTCTGGTTATTATATTATATTATAAAAAGGTGTTGAGATTCTGGAAAGCGTGCAGAGAAAAGCAACAAAGATGATTAGGGGACTGGAGGCTAAAACATATAAAGAACGGTTGCTGGAATTGGATATTTCTAGTTTAATGAAAAGAAGGACTAGGGGAGACATGATAGCAGTCTTCCAATATTTGAGGGGCTGCCCCAAACAAGAGGGAGTCAAGCTATTCTCCAAAGCACCAGAAAGCAGGACAAGAAGCAACGGATGGAAACTGGTCAAGGAGAGATTCAACCTAGAAATAAGGAGAAATTTCCTGACAATGAGGACAATTAACCAGTGGAACTGCTTGCCACCAGAGGTTGTGGGTGCTTCATCCCTGGAGATTTTCAAGAAGAGATTGGACGGCCATTTGTCTTGAATGAAATGGGGTCTCCTGCTTGAACAGGGGGTTGGACTAGAAGACCTCCAAGGTTTCTTTGCAGCAGACTAAAGTGCTGTTAAGTAGCACTTAGCTGCCAGCTGCCTGCAATTACTGCAAGTTCAAATCTCACCAGGCTCAAGGTTGACTCAGCCTTCCATCCTTCCGAGGGAGGTAAAATGAGGACCCAGATTGTGGGGCAATAAGCTGACTTTGTATAAAAAGGAACACCGCTTGGGGGGGGGGCGCGAAAGCCCTACTTAGCAGATATATACAAAAGTATGAAGGCTATTGCTTAACGCATTGTAAGCCGCCCTGAGTCTCCGGAGAAGGGCGGCATATAAATCGAACTGATAAATAAATAAATCTTGTTCTTCTATGTTGTATGTTCTAAGACGAAAACCTACAGATCTATGGTGATTTCATGGATATTTTTCCCCTTGGCGAATTAATCCAGCTTTTGTGGTTTCTTTGTATCTTGGTTTGCAGTAACCTTGATGGACCCAAAGCAGAGGCTCCCTGGCAAGGCGCCTTGGGCTGTGATTACCGCCTTGGACCTGGATTCCGAGAAAATGGGCGCTTTCCTAACACCAGGTAGTTACACCTACAAGAGGTTAAATGGGTGTGTGTCAAGAAACTGGAATGGATAGAGCAGGGGTCAGCAATCTGTGGCTCTGAAGCCGCATGTGGCTCTTTCAGCCCTCTGCTGCGGCTCCCTGTCACTCAAAATCTGCGTCATGACCGCCAATGTGTGACACCTGCCGGCACATGATTTATTGAGCTTTTCAACCCCCGGCAGGCCAACCATGGATAAATCCAAGAAAAGAAAAGTTTCAGAAGAAAACAGAACATTTAATTCAACTACCTATGGTAGTTTTGTGGCTGCTCAAGAAATAGGCACGGGAAGGTTTTTGTGGCTCCCGGTGTTTTCTTTTCTGTGGGAAACGGGTCCAAATGGCTCTTTTGAGTGTTTAAGGTTGCAGACCCCTGGGATAGGGTGAGATATTGACTCACCCCAAATTAGTTGCAAATTATCTCCCATTGCAATTGATTAAACCCAGATCTTTTTGCTTCCTAGCAATGTGCAGGTGAAGGTCTACAACAAGAGACAGATCAAACCATCTTCCAATGTCCTGGGGGTGATACGGGGAAGCGTAGAACCAGGTGAGCTACTGTCCCGTCTTCTTTTCCTGGGCTTCCCTCAGGGGTGAAATCTACTTATCTTCCCTACCGGTTCAGAAGTGCGGGTGTGCGCGTCACATGAGATTTTGGACCCTCTGTGCATGCTCAAAGCCTTCTGCGCATGCGCAGAGGGTCAAAAACAGTTTACTTCCTGGTTAAAACTAGGCAGTAACGATGTCCGGGCGGGTGGGCGGAGCCTCGTGCCGTCGCCGCTACCAGTTCGCCAAACCATGCGGCGCTGCTGCTACCAGTTCGCTCGAACTGGTAGCATTTTACCCCCTCATTGGGAGGATCCATTCTGGATCCTGGAAATGGCTTTCACCTCCAGGTTTTATTCTCTCAACATCATCGACTCAGCCTTCCGTCCTTCCGAGGTGGGTAAAATGAGGACCCAGATTGTTGTGGGCAAGAGGCTGACTCTGTAAACCACTTAGAGAGGTCTGGAAAGCACTGTGAAGTGGTATATAAGTCTAAGTGGTATTGCTCTTCCTTCTTTGCTTGCTTGCTTCCTTTCCTTCTGATTTCCTCTGATTTCACCTTTCCTACAGTGGTGAAATCCAAATTTTTTTACTACCGGTTCTGTGGGTGTGGCTTGGTGGGCATGGCAGGGAAGGATACTGCAAAATCCCCATTTCCTCCCGATCAGCTGGGACTCGGGAGGCAGAGAATAGATGGGGGCGGGGCCAGCCAGAGGTGGTATTTGCTGGTTCTCCGAACTGCTCAAAATTTCCGCTATCGGTTCTCCAGAATCTGTCAGAACCTGCTGGATTTCACCCCTGCTTTCCTTCCTTCCTTCCTTCCTTCCTTCCTTCCTTCCTTCCTTCCTTC
>WNWU01000140.1:1279589-1291652 GCA_012654045.1 Ptyas mucosa
CCTGTCTCCTGGTGACTGATACGAAGTCACTCAGCCGGCTTTGATGGCTAAGGCAGGACTAGAACTCCCTGTCTCCTGGTGACTGATACAAAGTCACTCAACTCAAAGTCACCCAGGTGGCATTCTGGTAACGATGGCGGCGGGTGGTTCAGAGAACCGGTAGCAAAAATTCCTGCCCCCCTCCCCATGCCCAGCTGAGCCGTGCGATCATCAGAGGCTTTTTGTTTTACTTTTAAAAGCATTTTAATTTTGGCTCAAAAAATGCTTTTAAAAGTAAAAAAAATAGCCTCTGACGATCATGTGGCTCAGCTGGGATCGTCAGAGGCTTTTTTTTTACCTTTTAAAAGCATTTTTTCTAAAACCTGTTAGGCTGAAGAGGTTGCAGAAAAAATGCTTTTGAAAGTAAAAAAAAAAAATTGGCCACGCCCACCCAGTCACATTACCCCACCACCAAGCCACGCCCACAGAACCAGTAGTAACGAATTTTACATTTCACCGCTGCAGAGAATAGATGGGGGCGGAGCCAGTCAAAGGTGGTATTTACCGGTTCGCCGAACTACTCAAAATTTCCGCTACCGGTTCTCCAGAATAGGTCAGAACCTGCTGAAACCCACCTCTGGCGCGGAAGCTCAGGGAGGGCGAGAAATGGGCCTACCGGAAAGTTGTGAAGGCCGGAAACGGGCCCAGATGGCCTCCAGAGCCTGAGGAGGCCGTTTTCGCCCTCCCGGAGGCTCGAAAAAAGCCTCCAGAGCCTGGGGAGGGCAAAAGTGCTGTGGTGCGGGAGGCTGACTAGGCCACGCCCACCATGGCCACGCCCACCCAGCCCCTGGGCAGAGAACCCCTTGCTAAAATTTATGAAGCCCACCCCTGCCCCCTTACCTGAAGCCGGTCACGCCATTGGAGAGCTGCGATGCAGACTTACGGACTGCGAAAGAACGGCAGCGCTACCTGGATGGACATTCTTGGCAATACACAGCACAGATATTTTGGGCTGGGCCTCTTACCTTCTGCTCGTGCTTGGGCAAAGCTACGCAGGGAACCATTTCTGTGGAATCCTGTGGAAACTCATACCACGGGATTGAAAATTTTCGGCCTTCTTCTTTGGTACAGTTGGTTTTCGCCAAAAATTGCGTGAAGGTCACGATAGTGCCAGTGGCGCTCTGGAAGAGGAATAACAAAGGTTGGGAGGGGCCTCAGAGGCCTTCTAGTCCAACCCCCTGCTCAAGCAGTGATGGCTAACCTTTTTGCTATTGCGTGCCAAAAGCGGGGGGGAGCGTGGTGGGATCACACACACGCGTGCCCACATCCATAATTCTATGCGCCTCTCCCCGCTTTTGGCACGCGATGGCACGGTGGGTCCGGTAGGCCCGTTTTTTGCTCTCCTCAGGCTCCAGAGCCTTTCTGGGAACCTGGGGAGGGCAAAAACGGCCTTCTCCACTCCCTCAGAGGCCCTCCGGAGGCCAGAAACAGTGTGTTTCCTGACTTCTGGTGGGCCCAGAAAGCCTGAAAATCAGCTGGCTGGTGCACACATGTGTGCCGGAGCTGAGCTCACGTGCCCACCGATATGGATCCACGTGCCACCTGTGGCACCCGTGCCATAGGTTCGCCATCACGGCCCTATACCATTTCGGACAAATGGCTTCTTTCAATCTCTTCTCGAAAGCCTCCAAACACTAGAGCATTCACAATTTCTGGAGGCAAACCGTTCCGCTGGTTAATTGTTCTCGCTGTCAGGAAATCTCTCCTTAGTTCTAGGTTGCTTCTCTCCTGAATTCTAGGGACCTTGGCGGTCATCTATGCCACTCTGCTGCTGCCCAATGGAGAAATCCTCAGACAAGGAACTATCACGCAGGCGGAGAAAACGGGTGAGAAACAGACTCACCAGTCATGAAGTGGAGCAGCAAGCACTGAGCCTCGGTGGCGTGCTGGTTAGAGCGCAGTACTGCAGGCTACTTCCGCTGCCTGCCGGCTGCCTGCAGTTTGGCAGTTCGAATCCCACCAGGCTCAAGGTTGACTCAGCCTTCCGTCCTTCCGAGGTGGGTAAAATGAGGACCCAGATTGTTGGGAGCAAGAGGCTGACTCTGTAAACTGCTTAGAGAGGGCTGGAAAACACTGTGAAGGGGGATATAAGTGCTATTTTCCTTCCTTCCTTCCTTCCTTCCTTCCTTGGTGTGCAGTGGTTAGATTAGAATGCAGCATTGCAGGTTAATTCTGCCAACTGCCAGAAGTTCGATCCTGTCCGGTTCAAGGTTGACTCGGCCTTCCATCCTTCCGAGGTCAGTAAAATGAGGACCCAGATTGTTGAGGGCAAGAGGATAACTCTGTAAACTGCTTAGAGAGGGCTATGAAGCACCGTGAAGCAGTATATAAATCTAAGTGCTATTGCCTTCCTTCCTTCCTTCCTTCCTTCCTTCCTTCCTTCCTTCCTTCCTTCCTTCCTCCCTTCCCTTCCCTTCCCTTCCTTTCCTTTCCCTTCCCTTTCATGTTGTGCAGCGGTTATATTAGAATGAAGTATTGCAGGCTAATTCTGCCCACTGTCAGTAGTTCGATCCTGACCGGCTCAAGGTTGACTCAGCCTTCCATCCTTCCTTTCCTGCCTTTTGCCCAGCTCCCCTTTTCTCTAGACTACCTTTTGTCCCCTTTTTAAATTTCTTAACCTATATTTCCTTACAAACTTTGCCGCATAAGCATAATAAATTGAGGCAGTCTATGTACTAGACTGTGTGGTTAAAACTGTTAACTTAATCTGCTTGCCCGAGCTTGAGTCGCTGATCGGAATCGCAGACCCTTCCCGTTTTCCAGTCTCGATCTTTTTACCCTTAATGTCCCGATGTCTTACTGGACTTTTAAACCCACGTCTCTCCAAAGTTGCTCCCTCTGCAAAAAACAACACTAACACTCTAACAAATGAACAAAGAGTCCCTTGGGAGTTGGGCGGCATAGAAATATGATGAATTAAATTAAATTTAAAGAGCTCTGGTGGCTCAGTAGACTAAGGCAGTTATTAACATCCACTTACATCTGCTGCCTGCAATTACTGCAAGTTTGAATCTCACCAGGCTCGAGGTTGACTCAGCCTTCCATCCTTTCTAAGGTAGGTAAAATGAGGACCCAGATTGTGGGGGCAATAAGCTGACTTTGTATAAATATACAAAAGTATGAAGGCTATTGCTTAATGCATTGTAAGCCGCCCTGAGTCTCCGGAGAAGGGCGGCATATAAATCAAATTTTAAAAAAAATAAAAATTAAATTAAATTAAATTAAACACCCTTTGAATGGTGTGGGAGGAGGAATGGATTTCCAGAGGAAAAAATTGCAGGCTAGAAGAGCACCACTCAGGTGTCCCTGAGGACACAGAGAAACATCCAAGTGGCCTCAATGATTCTCTAAAACAGTGTTGCGCAACCTTGGAAGCTTGAAGATGGGTGGACTTCAACTCCCAGAATCCCCCAGCCAGCAGCGCTGGCTGGGGGATTCTGGGAGTTGAAGTCCACCCATCTTCAAGCTACCAAGGTTGAGAAACACTGCTCTAAAAGAACGCAAATGACCAGCCGTCTGCAAGGAGTATCAATCCTTCCATTCCCCACCATCCAGTGAGAGCTGGAGAAGCTTCTGGGATGAGAAGCGAAACGTCTTCAAAAGAAAAAAAACAAGCGTAAGTCAATCTCGCCGCTGTGATAATACGAAGCGCCAAATACCATGAGTCTTTCTTAATGTTGTCTGATTTGACTTACGCTCCATTGTGGAAAAACCCAAATATCCCATCAGAAGAAATAATTATAAAAAAGATTTTGGACTGCGTGGAAGCGGATAAATTGACGAAAAAAACTAAAAGATAGAGATCAAACCCAAACATGTTTATCCTGGGAAAAACTATACATTTGGCTAGAGAAAAGAAAATCATAACCCAAATTAAATAATAATTTAACCCAAACAATTGATATATAAAGAGAGAGGAGTTGTTCTGTCTCCCCTGGAATATAATACTACATTGAATATTTAGCTGTTAAGGTACTATTTGTACCTATTACATTTGTGCTGTTTGTAATATGTTTTGTTTTGTATGTTTTTTTTTTTTTTGTTTTTTTTTAATTTGATTTATATGCCGCCCTTCTCCGGAGACTCAGGGCGGCTTACAGTGCATTAAGCAATAGCCTTCATACTTCTGTATATTTATACAAAGTCAGCTTATTGCCCCCACAATCTGGGTCCTCATTTTACCCACCTTAGAAAGGATGGAAGGCTGAGTCAACCTTGAGCCTGGTGGGATTCGAACTTGCAGTAATTGCAAGCAGCAGATGTTAATAGATGTTAATAACAGGGTGCTTTAAACCACTGTACTACAGGCTCTTTATATGGTGTGTTGTCATCTTTTGTTTGTTTTTATTGGAAAATGTAAATAAAGATTATTTAAAAAAAACAAACAAACAAGGAAATCCAATTGCCTCCTGAAAAAAAGCACCTCTGGGACAACTCTCTACAGATATTCACCGGTACTGTAGTTTAGGAAAGCGTGTTAAAACCCCGGGAAATGTAGTCGGCCTCTTTTCAGAAAAAGACAACTAAAGGACTATGAAAAAAATCAATCCGAAACAGGGACTCCTTCTTCCAGTGGCACGCAGGTAAGCGAAGGAATCGAGAAGTAAGAACCGAGGAGAAATTTCCTAACGGTGAAGGCAATTAACCAGCGGAACAGCTTGCCACTAGAAGTTGTGGGAAGGGGATTTTCCCCGGGGGGCTCATTTTTGGAGTGGGAACGGGCAAATGACAGATAGCGTAGTTGCCAGTTTGGGATGGGTCAAGGGGGTAGCCAAACCTCCTCCATGGATTGCATAACCCATCATCCCAACTGCGCCCCTTTCCCGTGAATTACCTTAACTTTGACATTTGTATCTTCTATGGGTCTGTAGAAAGCATCAGGTTTGCGTTTGTTGAAGTAATCCAGGGCTTGTTGCTTCAAGAACGCGGATTCGTATATGTTCCTGTTGTCCTTCTGCATTCTTTCGCGATACCTCTTCCCTCTTTCCTCCAGTTCTTCCGAAGTCGGTTCCTCTGGAGCCCACAGCTTCTTCGCCCGTCTTTTTGGTTCTTCCGAATTCGGTTCCTCTGGAATCACTTGTTCCTCCTCCTCCTCTTTTTCCAGTTCTTGAGACGTGGAATTCCCTTTAGGGCAGCAGCTCTTTTCTGGAGGCACTCCTGGTCCACAACATTCCTTTTTCTCCTCCGCCGCCGAGGTCCCCCAGACCAGGACACAGGCCAGGAGCAGCTGCAGACCCACCAGGGAACTTCTCATGATGGCCAGGAGATGCAGCGAAGGTCGAAACCGTGGGCTGGAGGAAGGAAGGGCATTGATATAAGCTCCGAGGAAGCCTCCCCCTCCGGGAAAGCTCCACCTTCAATCCAGAAGAAGCCGTCCTCCTGAAGTTGGGTCTCTCTCTCTCTCTCTCCTGCTAAGCTTGATCCAAAGAGAAGAGTTGGTTGAGCACAACAACCTACCTTGCTGAGAGGTTCTCCTCGTCCTTTTCTCCTCTTGGAATAGAAATAGAATAACAGAGTTGGAAGGGAACCTTGGAGGTCTTCTAGTCCAACCCCCTGCTTAGGCAGGAAACCCTACACCACCAATGGTTATCCAACATCTTCTTAAACATTTCCAGTGTTGGAGCATTCACAACAGGCAAACAGTTAATTAATCCACTGCTTTATTGTTCTCACTGTCAGGAAATTCCTCCTTAGTTCTAAGTTGCTTCTCTCCTTGATGAGTTTCCACCCATTGCTTCTTGACCTGCCCTCAGGTGCTTTGGAGAATAGCTTGACTCCCTCTTCTTTGGGGCAGCCCCTCAAATATAAGAAGGCTGCTATCATGTCTCCCCTAGTCCTTCTCTTCATTAAACGAGACATACCCAGTTCCTGCAACCGTTCTTCGTATGTTTTAGCCTCCAGTCCCCTAATCCTCTCGGTTGCTCTTCTCTGCACTCTTTCCAGAGCCTCCACATCTTTTTTGACCAAAACTGGATGCCGTATCCCAAGTGTGGCCTTACCAAGGCATTGTAAAGTGGTAGTAACACTTCACGGGGTCTTGATTCTATCCCTCTGTTGATGCAGCGTAGGACTGCGTTGGCTTTTTTGGCAGCTGCTGCACACGGCTGGCTCCCCTTTAATCTTATTTATGCATTTCTTCTGACTCACTGGTAGAAACTGAGTTTGACTTTCAGCTCAATTTTTAAGCCTGAAGTTATATGCCATTTTACCTGGGCAAGCCATGTCCTCCAGCATCTGGGAAGGATCTCAGGCCAATTTATTATTATTATTATTATTATTTATTATTATTATTATTATTATTATTATTATTATTATTATTATTTATTTTTATTATTTATTATTATTTTTATTTATTTATTTATTTAAATTTGATTTATATGCTGCCCTTCTCCGGAGACTCAGGGCGGCTTACAATGCGCTAAGCAATAGCCTTCATACTTTTGTATATTTATACAAAGTCAGCTTATTGCCCCCACAAACCGGGTCCTCATTTTACCCACCTTAGAAAGGATGGAAGGCTGAGTCAACCTTGAGCCTGGTGGGATTCGAACCTGCAATAATGGCAGGCAGCTGGTGTTAATAACAGGGTGCTTTAGACCACTGTACTACCAAGGCTTTGATTTGATTTTTATACCGCTCTTCTCCAGGCGGTATATATTTATTTTTGTGCCAGCGAGGATAGGTGTATTCAGAAGCACACCTGTATTATTTATTTATTAGTTCGATTTATATGCCGCCCTTCTCCGGAGACTCAGGGTGGCTCACAATGCGTTAAGCAATAGCCTTCATACTTTTGTATATACCTGCTTAGTAGGGCTTTCAGCCCCCCCTAAACGGTGTTCTTTTTTATACAAAGTCAGCTTATTGCCCCCATAATCCGGGTCCTCATTTTACCTCCCTCGGAAGGATGGAAGGCTGAGTCAACCTTGAGCCTGGTGAGATTCGAACTCTCAGTAATTGCAGGCAGCTGGCAGCTAAGTGCTACTTTAACAGCAGTTTAGTCTGCTGCGCCACCAAGGGCCTCTGGATGGGCCTCTTCCTGGAATTCCTCCCCTCCCCAGGTATGATTGATGTTTAGCTTGGAAGCTCACCCTTGGCAGGCTGGTTCAGGTATGATTATATATATATATAGCATAATCTCACTATTACAATGTGCGTAATGCCATGGTTAGGTGGCATTGCAAGGGTGATGGAAAACACGCCAAGGTGTCTTATGGAAGGGTGGGGTCCTTTGGTACTTTCTGAGCTTGGTTGTTTTCTTGCAGACGTTTCGTGACCAAACTGGGTAATACCATCAATGCCCTGATTTTATTACCTAGTTTGGTCACGAAAGGTCTGCAAGAAAACAGTCAAGCTCAGAGAGCACCGAGGACATCTGCAGCTCTCCTCGTCCTCCTCTATTAATGATGCTACCTAGTTGGGTCACAAGCGAACGACGAAGCTCAGAGAGTACCAAGATCCCAGAGTCGTTTCTTCTTCTTCTTCTTCTTCTTCTTCTTCTTCTTCTTCTTCTTCTTCTTCTTCTTCTTCTTCTTCTTCTTCTTCTCCTCCTCCTCCTCCTCCTCCTCCTCTTCTTCCTCCTCCTCCTCCTCCTCTTCTTCCTCCTCCTCCTCCCCCTCCTCCCCCTCCTCTTCCTCCTCCTCCTCCTCTTCCTCCTCCTCCTCCTCTTCTTCTTCCTCCTCCTCCTCCTCTTCTTCTTCCTCCTCCTCCTCCTCTTCTTCTTCTTCCTCCTCCTCTTCTTCCTCCTCCTCCTCTTCGTCTTCTTCTTCCTCCTCCTCGTCTTCCTCCTCCTCCTCCTCCTCTTCTTCCTCCTCCTCCTCCTCTTCTTCTTCCTCCTCCTCCTCTCCACAAACCTCATTTCCTGCTCCCCCAAGTATAAACCCAGGTCTTTGAAGTCGAGGAAAATTAAAGCACAGGTCAGTGGCACGGGCAGGTTTCCGAACAATGGAGAAGGGGCACCATTCATCGGGATTTTTGTCAACAAGGTTTTGGCAAAGGGCGTTAATTGGACCCCCCAAAAGAGGCCCTATTTCTAAGCGAGCCGCGGTCCGAAGGAAACTTCAAGGGGGATTATGGAGGGCTTGGCTGAAGCCAAAGTCAACCTGGCCTCTTCTGCGGGGTTTCTGATGTGAAATGTCACTGCCCTTCAGTGCGGTTCGTCGAGCAGCCCGCTGGATCTGGTATCTGGGTTGAAGGGAGGATGACAGGCGGCCACAAGATAAGCCTGATTGTGCTTTGTGTTCAGGTTCAGGGCGGGACGTCGTGTTTTCTCTTAGGAAGCCCGTGTCCTGGGTCGCTTGGTTGGTCTGCAGCCTGAGAATTGTATTTCCTTCCTCCCTCCTCCTCTCCACAAACCCCATTTCCTTCTAGCACTGATGATGCTAGCTAGTTGGGTCATGAAACGTCTTCAAGAAAACAGCCATCCTGAGAGAGCCGCAAGGATCCCACAATCCTTGTGGGACCCATCAATCCTGAGCTACAAAGACTCCCTTTCTGATATCGAACCACCGGGATGCATGATCCGAATTCAAACTTGCAGATTGTAATTTCTTCTGCAGCTGGCCAGCTGTTTTCATGTCGATGTCTTAGTTTCACCAACATCCCGGAGGTTCCCCGAAAAAGGTTCACAGTCCTTCTTCAGACAGAGAAAAAAGGGATTTGTTTCCCCCCTAATGTTGTACACTAGAAAAGACAACCCTTGAAAGATGCTGAGACTCTGGAAAGAGTGCAGAGAAGAGCAACAAAGTTGATGAATGGGCTGGAGCAGGTTGGGTATTCACGTACCTTTGCTACAGGTTTGTAAATGTGAGCGCGCTTGCTTTGCTTGTGTGCGCCACTTCCTCATTTTCACAGAACCTTCCGGGCATGCGCAGAGTGTCAAAAACGTGGATAAGTGGGACGTGTTTACATCCAGGTGGGTGGCTGGAGCCACTTGCAGCTGCTGCTACCAGTTTGCCTAAACTGGATAGAACCTTGGTGGCGCAGCAGACTAAAGTGCTGTTAAGTAGCGCCAGCTTCCGGCAATTACTGCGAGTTCGAATCTCACCAGGCTCAAGGTTGACTCAGCCTTCCGTCCTTCCTAGGTAGGTAAAATGAGGACCCGGATTGTGGGGGCAATAAGCTGACTTTGTATAAAAAAAAGAACACCGCTTAGGGGGGCTGAAAGCCCTACTAACTAAGCAGGTACATACAAAAGTATGAAGGATGTTGCTTAACTCATTGTAAGCCGTCCTGAGTCTCCAGAGAAGGGCGGCATAGAAATCGAACCAATAAATAAACAATAAATAAATTACTGGTTCGCAGCAGGGCCGCGCGCTCTTCTGCGCATGCACTCTTCTGCACATTTTCGTGACGTTGGTATATATATATATGATGGGCGGACTCCAAATCCAGAGTTCCCCAGCAGCATGGGAATTGTAGTCTACACATCTTAAAGTTGCCAAGCTCGAGGGACACTGCTCCGGATGGCGATGCCACGTTTCCAAGCCACGTGCCAGCACAGCATGTTTGTGCGCTTCCATTGCGGTTGCGTGGCACGGTCCTTCTCGGCCCCCCCCATCTCCTCGTGCCTCAAGCTCCCCCAAGCATAAACCCAGGTCTTTCAAGTCGAGGAAAATTAAAGCACAGGTCAGTGGCACGGGCAGGTTTCGGAACAATGGAGAAGGGGCACCATTCATCGGGATTTTTGTCAACAAGGTTTTGGCAAAGGGCATTATTTGCCCCCCCCCCAAAAGAGGCCCTATTTCTAAGCGAGCCGCGGTCCGAAGGAAACTTCAAGGGGGATTATGAAGGGCTTGGCTGAAGCCAAAGTCAACCTGGCCTTTTCTGCGGGGTTTCTGATGCGAAATGTCACTGCCCTTCAGTGCGGTTCGTCGAGCAGCCTGCTGGATCTGGTATCCAGGTTGAAGGGAGGATGACAGGTGGCCACAAAATAAGCCTGATTGTGCTTTGTCTTCAGGTTTTCTCTTAGGAAGCCCGTGTCCTGGGTTGCTTCGTTGGTCTGCAGGCTGAGAATTGTATTTCCTTCCTCCCTCCCTCCTTCCCTCCTGACAGTGAGAACAATTAGCCAGTGGAACTGCTTGCCACCAGAAGTGGTGAATGCTCCAACCCTGGAGGCTTTTTTTTAAAAAAATTGATTTATATGCCGCCCTTCTCCGGAGACTCAGGGCGGCTTACAATGCACTAAGCAATAGCCTTCATACTTTTGTATATTTATACAAAGTCAGCTTATTGCCCCCACAAACTGGGTCCTCAATTTACCCACCTTAGAAAGGATGGAAGGCTGAGTCAACCTTGAGCCTTGGTGAGATTTTAAGAAGAGACTGGATAGCCACTTGTCTGAAATGGTATAGGGTCTCCTACTTGAGCAGGGGGCTGGACTAGAAGACCTCCAAGGTCCCTTCCAGCTCTATTCTGATTGATTGATTGATTGATTGATTGACGAGGCTAAAACCAGAAGACCTTAGCTGTAGTTCAGGCACAGAGTCCAGCTGGAACACTTTGGGCCAGTCCTTTCTCCCTTCTAGAAAGCCTCTTCTGAAAATACGTGGCCAAGGAAACTGCAAGGACTTTCAGTGTAACTATCCAGAGTCATACAGGGACGTGGTGGCTCAGTGGCTAAGACGTTCAGCTTGTCGATCAAAAGGTCGGCAGTTCAGCGGTTCGAATCCCTAGCGCCGCGTAACGGGGTGAGCTCCCGTGTCTTGTCCCAGCTTCTGCCAACCTAGCAGTTCGAAAGCAGGTAAAAAAATGCAAGTAGAAAAAATAGGGACCCCCTTTGGTGGGAAGGGAACAGCGTTCCGTGCGCCTTCGGCGTTGAGTCATGCCGGCCACGTGACCACGGAGACGTCTTCGGACAGCGCTGGCTCTTCGGCTTTGAAACGGGGATGAGCACCGCCCCCTAGAGTCGGGAACGACTAGCATGTATGTGCGAGGGGAACTTTTACCTTTCTCCAGAGTCAAGATTAACTCAACGGCATGTTCACAGTCACAAATTGAAAACATGAGCTCTCCAACGTTCAGTTCCATTGATATCCTTCAGGGAGACCTACAGCATGGGGTCCAAAGGCTGGAAGGGGAACTTGGAGGTCTATTAGCCGAGTGGTCCCCAACCTTTGTGGCTTGGCAGCCTGGTAGTGGAGGAGAGGGGAACCAGGCCGTGTAAATGGCGGGCCAGTGCACGTGTGAGCAGCTCAATGTGCACGAGCGGTAGGCCGCCGGCGCGCATGCCCAGGCGCGCACAACTCAACTTGTGCAAGTCGAGCTGTGTGCCCACGTGCCAGCCCGCCGCTCGTGCGAGTTGCGCGCACGTGCGTCTACGCCTGCCTGCCACTCACGCTGCCCCGTTACGAATAGGCCACGGCTTGGGAGTTGGGGACCCCTGTTCTAGCCCAACCTCTGCTTAAGGTAGAAGAGCTTGTACTGTTTCAATCAAATGGCTGTCCAGTTATTTTGTAAAACCTCCAATGATGGAGCACCTACAACTTCTGGTGGCAAGTTGTTCCACTGGTTAATTGTCCTCACTGTTAGGAAGTTTCTCCTTAATTCCAGGTTGCTTCTCTCCTTGGTTAGTTTCCTTCCATTGTTTCTTGTCCTGCCTTCTGGTGCTTTGGAGAATAATTTGACCTCCCTCTTCTTTGGGGCAGCCCCTTAAATACGGGAAGACTGCTATCATGTCACCCCTAAACTTTGTTAGACCAGAGTTCCCGCAACAGTTCATCATAATTTGCAGTGGCGCAGTGGTTACAGTGCAGTACTGCAGTCTACTTCCGCTGCCTGCCAGCTGCCTGCAATTTGGCAGTTCGAATCTCACTAAGCTCAAGGTTGACTCGTCCTTCCGTCTTTCCGAGGTTGGGAAAATGAAGGACCCAGATTGTTGGAGGGCAAGAGGCTGACTCTGTAAATTGCTTAGAGAGGGCTGCAAGGCACTGTGAAGCGGTATATAAGTCTAAGTGCTATTGCCATTTTTGTTTTTCTTCTTCCTTCCTTCCTTCCTTCCTTCCTTCCTTCCTTCCTTCCTTCCTT
>WNWU01000141.1:3357-15973 GCA_012654045.1 Ptyas mucosa
AGCATAGTTCCAAAAACCATACAGATGAGCAAAGCAATAACCCTACAATACTCAATCCATAATTTCCATTCCTGTATATACTTCTCATGCGTCTGGTCTTTTAAAAAAGCTGAAACCTTTGCCATTTCTGCAAATCCAGCCATCTTCTGGGTCCCTTGGTCAACAGTCGGTAAAACATCACTCTTCCAATGTTGGGCAATCAACAACCTAGCTGCTGTCACCATATACAAAATCAATTTAGTTTCACCCAGTGTAAAGTCTTTAACTATACCCAATAAAAAAAATTGCGGAGAAAATTGTATTTTTTTCTTTAAAACATTTTGCATAACCCACCAGATTTTTATCCAAAAAGCCCTCACTTTCCTGCAAGTCCACCAGATGTGATAATATGTAGCATCTAAACAATCACATCTCCAACATTTTGGCTGCACATTAGGGTACATGCAAGACAATTTCTTGGGGTCTAAGTGCCATCTATAAAACATTTTATAAAAATTTTCTCGTAAATTTTGTGACTGAGTAAATTTAACGTTCTGAACCCATATTTTTTCCCATGTTTCCAACATAACTGGTTGAGAGAAATTTTGTGCCCATTTAATCATACAATCTTTAACTAGCTCATTTTCTGAGTCTCTTTCTAACAGAACATTATAAACTCTCTTAATATGCATTGGACCTGTCCGCTTTATCTGTTCAACCAATTCTACTTCATATTCCATTAAACCAGTTTGTTGATCTTCTTTCCATCTCATCTGTAATTGATTGTACTGCAACCAAGTCAACGATTTCCCTTCTTCCAACAGCATATCCAAAGTCTTCAATCGCCACCTGCCCCCTTCAGAGTAAAGTAACTCTTTATATAAGAAACCCCCGAGTGACTTAATATTTGTATTCCACATGGTATCAGCAAGATCCAACCAAAACGGAATCTTATAATCCCAATTAGTTCGGTGCCTTCTCCAGACTCTCAGCAAAGCATTTCTAAGTAGATGACTGTTAAACACTTTGTCCACTTTATTATCATAGAACAAATATGCATGCCATCCCCAAACCAGGTCATGACTTTCTATATTCAACAAATCAGTCTTAGTTTTCCCAAACCAATCACTTAATTGTATCAATGCAGTTGCTTCATAATATAGTCGAAGGTTTGGGAGTTTAAGACCACCTCTCTCACGAGTATCTTGCATTATTTTCAGTTTAACTCTTGGTTTTTTATCATTCCAAATAAATTTGTTCAGTCCTTTTTGCCATTCTAGCAATGGTTTATCTGATTTAAGCACCGGTATCATTTGAAATAAAAAGATCAGTCTAGGTAAAACATTCATCTTTACTGCTGATATTCTTCCAAGCAGTGATAACTGCAGTTTCTTCCAGTTTTGCATATCTTTTTGTATCTTTTGCCACAGAACCTCATAGTTATTTTGAAACAGTTTAGCATTGGAGTCTGTGATTTGTACTCCTAAATATTTGACCTTTGAAACAATCTCGAAACCTGCCGTTCTTTCCAATTCCTTTTTTTTGCTCTCTGTCAAATTTTTGACAATCATTTTAGTTTTCTTCTGATTCAACCTAAAACCAGATACCATGCCATAATCTTCTATGACATTTTTCATCTGGATTATTGAATTCATAGGTTGTGATAGGGTAACAACCAGGTCATCTGCAAATGCCTTAGTTCTGTAGTCCTCTTGCCTTATAACTATTCCAGTCAAGGAATTCGAATCCCGTATTGCGTTGAGTAAGACTTCTAAAGTTAAAATAAATAATAACGGGGATAATGGACAACCTTGTCTGGTGCCTTTTTGTATGTTGAAATTCGATGTTAAACATCCATTAATAATAAGTTGTGCATATTGTTCTTGATAGATTGCACCAATCGCTTGTATAAACCTCTCCCCCAAATCCATTTTTTCCAGAGTCTTAATTATAAAGTTCCAATTCACTCGATCAAAGGCTTTTTCCGCATCCAAAAAAACCAGCACTGCAGAGATCTGTTTATTCTTATCTACATAGTCCATTAAATCTATAACTTGCCTAACATTCTCCTTCATATATCTGCCTTCAATAAATCCTGCTTGATCATGATGAATTATCTTTTGAATAACTGGCATCAATCTGTTGGCTAATACTTTTGCAAAGATTTTATAGTCTGTGTTTAATAAAGATATTGGTCTATAATTTTCTGGTTTCTTAGGACCTGATTCTTCTTTCGGAATCAATGAAACAAAAGCTGTTTTCCATGAGGAAGGTATCTTACCTCCTAGTTGTATGTTACAAAATAAATCTTTAAGATGCTGAATCATTTCTTCCTGTAAAGTTTTATAATAAATTGCAGTTAAGCCATCCGTCCCTGGAGCTTTAGCTGTTTTTAATTGTTTTATAGCAAAACTGATCTCTTCCACTGTTATCAATTGTTCCAAGCTTTTCTTTTGAGTCGTTGAAATTTTTAAAATTCTCTTGTTTTCTAAATATTCATCTATGGTAATATTCTGTATATCATCTTTAGCATATAACTTAGTATAATATTCCAAAAAGGCTTTTTTAATTAGATCTTGTTGATAAACTTCTTTATCAGCATATTCAGTACTGTCAATAATTCGTGTCGATGCTTGTTTCCTCAAAGTATACGCCAACCACCTGCCCGGTTTGTTAGCATTGGAAAAGGTATTATGCTTTGCAAATTGTAAGTTAGTTGCCGTTTGGTCTGCTATAAGCATTTGAAATTGATCCTTCAAAAGTTTTATAGCCATTTGCAATTTTCCGTCTGTTGGTTTTTGTATCAATTGTTGTTCTTTCTTTTTTATCTCAGATTCCAATTGTAGTCTTTTCTTCTGCTGATTCTGCCTGTGTTTAGAATTCATTTGAATTAGTACTCCCCGCATATATGCTTTACCTGCATCCCAAACTGTTTCAATAGGGGTACCTTTGTTCAAGTTAAGTTTAAAAAACTCCTTTAAATGCTTTTTAAGTTCAATTATATTTTTTTCATATCTAAATAGATTCTCATTTACTCTCCAGGATCTTCTTTCTCTTTTGCCCATCTCGATTTCCATCCAGACCGGACTGTGGTCAGTCAAAGTCCTAGGAAATATCTTTATTTTCTTTACTTTAGAAAGTAAATTAGAAGTTAAGAGAAAAAAGTCTATTCTGGAAAAGGATTTGTGCCTGTCTGAGTAAAAAGTAAAGTCCAATTCATTTGGGTTTCGAATTCTCCAAATATCTTTCAGTTCCAAATCCTCTTTCAGTTCAAAAAAAGCTTGTGGTAATTTATTCCCTATTTTAGCCGTGGTTTTTTTATCCAATCTAGGTTGGATTACTCCATTCCAGTCGCCCATTATTATAATGTTTGAATAGTCCCAATCCAGAATTTTTAAATGAAGTAACTTGCAAAAGTTTTCCTGCTGTTGATTTGGGGCATATATTCCGACCAGCAAAATTGGTCCACCATCTGTAATAACTTCAATTGCAATATATCTTCCATCTTTATCTGCTTCTATAATTTTAGCTACAAGTCTCTTATTTATATATATCACCACTCCATTCTTCTTTTCCAGATTTGAAGCAGCAAATTGCATTCCCAATTTTGAATTTATCAAGTATTTCTGATCTTGCAATTTTACATGAGTCTCCTGTAAACAGATAACATCATTATGAAATTGTCTCAAATAGTGAAATATCTTCCTTCTTTTTTGCGGAGAATTCAATCCGTTAACATTCCAAGACAAAAATTTAAGTGCCATTTGACCCTGTCTGAAGTTTTGAGAGCAATTGTTGAAGATTCTCTCCTACGGTAGCAATCTTCGGTTTAGCTCCTCCCATGACTTCAGCTTGCTGCTTATCTTTAGGTCTTTTCTCATGCTGTGGCTTTATATATTCTTGCTGCTGTTGCTTCATTTGTTTAGACATTGCTCTGGTTATGCGTTGCTCTTCCACTTTGGATGTTGTTACTTCCAAAGCCATCGCCTCCTCTGTGATGGTTTTAGACATTTCTTCCAAAGGAGAAGCTTCGAATGGCGCAAAAGGGTCAACCACAACACCACCTACTGCTCCCATTAATTCTCTTGCCTCCCTTTGCGACTGCCTTATTTGTGCTTCTGTTTCTTGATCAATCTCAGCTTGTAATTGAGCTTCCTTATCTATTGGTGAAGATGTGCGTGGAGGAGGAGAGCCCGCTTTCAAAACGTTGTAATAAAATTCTTCTGCTTTTTCAATAGTGTTAAGGCGGTATCTCACTCCTCGCAGCCTGAGTATTACACCTATTGGCGCATCCCACCTGAATTGTATGTTCTGTCTTTTCAATTCTGCCACCAAAAATCCAAAATCCTTTCTATCTCTTAACATTTTAGGTGGTAATTCTTTATAAACTCCGATCTCACTTCCATCAACTTGAACTGTTGTAACAAAAGAATTTTGCAAGATTTCATTTCTCATTCTTCTGTCTGTAAAATATATAACCACATCTCTAGGCAGTTGTCTTTGTACCGCCACACGAGAATTAACTCTGTAGACCTTGTCCATCTTACACAAGACCAGATCTGGTTCCACTTTCAACATAACTGCCAAAGCCTCTGCACAAATTTTCCTAAGATCTTCCCTGGTATTCTCTTTTACACCTCTCAGTCTGATAGCATATTCCATTGATCGAAATTGCATCATAGTAATCTCATTTTGCATTTTTTGTGTAACTTCTTCAATTTCTATAATTTTTGAGTCAGAAACTCTAAATTTGGTCTCCATCTCTGAGGCAAGATTCTCCACTTTTTTATCAATCTGCAACACTACCTCAGACAGACCTTTAACCACTGTTTGAATATCTTGTTTAACTGCATCATATTTCTCTTGAACCATTCCTTTGACCTCCTTCTCTGATCTTTGAATTTCTTTAATAATAAGATCATATTGACTTTCTTCCTTTGTCTGAGATTGCAACTGCGCTGTTTGAGGCTGTTTCTGTTTATGTGTGGGGGAGGGCCCCCCCCCCCCGGTTGCTTTGTTGCCATTTTACCTCTTAAGGATCTTCCTTTTCCACAAACTCTAGCAACTTTTCCCAAAAAGTTCTCCAGATTCAATCAGGTCTATAAAAGTCAATTGGTATTTTTATTCTATTTTATTTTGTTTTTTGGATACTTCTGCCTCTTCCAGCCGGATTTGTTACTTTAAAATGTAGCCGGATACAATGATCAGATTACTTTCGCTTTCAGCTTTCTCCACTGAAAACAAGCGCCATTTTTTCCCCCCTTTCTCAGAGCCAAATTACTTTCACTTTAAGAACTCTTTAAAATAGTCCAAAAAGCTTCCAATACTTGCTGTTTAGTGAGAAGTTTGAAATCTTCCTTATTTTTCGTTGTTATTGGTAATGCTGCTGTGCTGTCTTGTTCTGCTTTGAAGCAGAGTTTCCCAGTCGTCCGGAGCTTCAGCGGGGTGGATAGGGAGTCCCACCCTGTTAACTCCCCAGAAGCAGGAAAAGCTTTCTGGGGGTCTCACAGGGGACTCTACCTGCAGCCGCCGGCTCTCCTCACAAGCACCTCAAGTCTCGGAGTCTTTCGAGCCGTTTCAATTGCCGAAACGGCTCTTTTACGAGCGATCGGGCTGGCAGTCTTCAAAGGACCGTCCGCGACAGCTGACGGCAACAGCGGAAGTCCAATGTTAGCTTATTTTAGTTTATGATTGTTAAATGCTTTACCCTGTATTTGCTCTGGGAAGTCCGGGGAGGGGGGAGGGGAGAAGGGGGGAGGGATGGGGGGGAAGGTGGGTGTGAAGGGTGAGAGAAAATGTTTGTATTTTGAAAAACTTTTTAAATAATAATAATAAAAAAAAAGAATGCTGCAACGGGCATAAATGTGAGGATGGTCAAAAGTGCAAGGACTGGTCAGAAATGACTTTTTTCAGCCCTCTAAGTAGTCCCTATGCACATAGCCACGCCTACCCGGTCACATGACCAGCTAGCCATGCCCACCCAGTCACATGAGCACCAAGCCACACCCCCAAATAAGCCACACCCACATAACCAGTTGTTAAAAAATTTGAATCCCACCACTGGTTTTATGTCAATAAATGTATTTAACATTCACGGCAGACAAAACAGGAACATCCTGAGGTAAATCTCAAACAGCACAGAAGAAAAAGGTGGGAAAAAAGGGAAACTCCCCCTTTCCACCCACAGCAACCAATCAGAGCGCAGATCCCCTCATACAGGAGCCCGCCCTCACTCGACTACAACGGTGTGTTCTGGACCATTGTGCACTTTCCTCTTCCAGCTGTTCCATTTCATCTCTTCACATCTAAAGGGTTCGAAAGAAACAGACCTAATAAAAGAGGAGGTGGAGTTTCACTATGTATATAAAAAATATCCAAACCACTCTGGAAACGCAACAGAAGAAAGACGAAAACCTCCTTGAAGGCATTTGGGTTGACATAAAAGGGGGAAAAGGGGGACGGGGGAATATTCTGAGCCTCCCAACCAACCAGAGGAAAGAGATGAACTCTCTGTTAATTAGCCAAGGCCCGGAGGAAGCTCCCCCCAATAGTCATGGGGGGCTTGGACTCCCCTGGCCTCACCTGGGAGGCAGGTTCTGCGCCTGGTGGGAGAGGAAAGAGGCTCCTGGGAAACCCAGCAGACCAGAGGCCGCCTTGAAAGCAGCCCCCCCTCCTTCCCCCCCATACGGGGCCTTTGCCACCAGGGGAGGGGAGACCCTGGACGGGGCCTTCTCCAACCCCCAGGGAGCCTTGAAGGCTGCCCCTCCCCCTCCTCCTGGCTCCTCCGATCCTCTCTCTGGGAGGCTCCGGTCAGCAGAGAAGCCTCGGTTCATCAGAGAGGACCCAGTAGAGAACTAGGGAGGCTGTGGCTGGCAGAAGCCATGGAGGCTCTACGAGGAGATTCCTTCAAGGGCAGAAATTGGAAGGTATTTAAAGAGGCTGCAACAAACGGACAACACACTGATGTAAACGAATAAGCTTCTCCTGTCTCTTCACAAATAAAAATATTTTAAAAAGAAGGAATATTAGGCAAAGAGTCACTTTTTTCAGTGCCATGGTAAGTTCAAATGGTCACTAAATGAGCTGTTATAAGTCAAGGACTCCTTTCTTCAATGGGCTTCAACTGAGGGAGAAAAGGACCAGAGAACTATGATGAGGTTGTGGGGAAGGGCCCTTCCAGCCACCTCCAATGGGGCAGAGGACCAAGGGGCTGCCCCACCTGGAGGCTCAGCCATGGGGCGGAGGAGGAGGAGGAGACTCCCTGAGCTGCCCTGATGGAGAATGGAGGCCTGTTGCCTGATGGATCCTGGCCAGTTCCTCAGTTCCGCTTCGGAGGAGCCCAACGCTTCAGGCTGGGGAAGCGAAACTCAAGCGCCTCTGCAGCTGTTGGGGGCTGGAGAAAGAAGGGCTGCTCTGGGGGTGTGTGTGTGTGTGTGAGGGGTGGGGGTGTAAGGAAGAACTCAAGAGAGAATCAAAGTCTTGTGGGGGAGGGGAAACGTGAAAAGAGCCTAGAAGTTCTGCTGTGATCAGGAGAGTGATGGGAGTCCCACCAGAGTCTCTCTGGATCTGGGGCCAATTTTGTGGGACTTCCTGTGTCCAAACACACAATTGTGGGGCAGGTTCGGACTCTGCTGCCTCCTTCAGCTGCAGGAGGGGACCCAGTTCTGGGCTGCTGAGGCTGGTGCTGCCCCTCCCCCCCATCCCAGGAAGGGATCCAGGCCACCTCAGGATAGGCGCCCTGTGGGATGTCTGCCTGCTGCAGCTGGGAGAGGGTTGGGGCTCTGATCTGGCATCACCAACCATTAGCTGGTATTTCATCCTCAGCCCTCAACAGCTGGCAGCTGCCCAGCCTCCGATGCCCTCACCTAGCTGGGAGAGATCGGCCTGGTTAGCCTGAGGATGGGAGACCACCAGGAAGCATCTGGGCTGCTGTATAGGCTGAAACTCCTCCAAGACAAGGAGGTTGGAGCTTCAGGCCCTTCTCGAACTCACCTCCCTCAAAAGATTCACTTCCCATTCCTCTTTCAGCCTTCCCTGATCTCCCCGAAACTCTCCTCCCCCTCCCCCCTTTCTCAGTTCCTGCCGTTTGGAAGACCTCGTGGGACCCCAATTCCCCTTGTCCAGAGAGAGGGGACAAGGTTAAAATGAGTGGGGGTCTCACCTTCCTTGGTCCTTGCCCCCACCTCTAAACACAGTGGCCTTTCAGCCTTTCCCACCTTCCTGAGGCTCAGGGCCCAAGGGAGGAAATTGGGGGTCTCCAAGCCCCTCTTTACGCTCCTCCCCCAGGAGCCATCCCCCCTTTCCTGCCTGACTCAAGTCAGATGCACGAGGAAGCCTGACCCCCAGTCTTGCATCAGGAGAGAGGAAAGGCTGCCCACGGAGAGCAAGACAGTAAACTGGGGAAGGGAGGAACTGGGGGGCGAAGGTGGAGGGAGGGAGAAGAGGGAGGGGGAGCGAAGAGAGCGAGGGGGAGGGGGAAAGCAAGGGGGAAGTGAGGATGGAGAGGGGGGAGGGGAAATCAAGAGGGGGGAACGGCAGCGCTGCGGAATTCTATTTCTGACTTCCAGAAAGTCGAACGTCTGGCCCACCCAATGGAAAATGGACCTTTGTGAGCGTCATCCGTCTCCAGGCAGAGGAGCCACCGAGGGGTCCTTTGGAGGAGATGGTTCTCTGAGGGGCCGGGGGATGTTCAGCTGTTCAGCCTGGATTTGGCCTTTTTGTCCACCCACTGAGGCCTTCCAAAGTCCCAGGAGAGGCGGATACGGGAGTCTGATGGCCGCAAAGATTTCCTCGCAGGATTTAAGCAGTTGCAAGCAGAGCTGCCTTCCGCAATTGACTGAGGGGGATTTGGTCAATGCCTAACGCTAACCCTGAAGAGCAGGAAAGGGGAGTCTGTGGGGCTGGATAGGAAGTGGGTCATCTGGTGGAGGCCTCTCATCAAGGTGGCAGAGAAGGTCTTGTTGGGCCAGCAAGTCTGACCCCTGGGAGATCCACCCTGCCTAGGTAGGTTGAGGTCAGTGTGGAGAAATCTGGGGATTTTTCTGACACCTGGAAATGTAACACACGGAGGAATCCAGAATAAGAGAGTTGAGAGGGACCTTGGAGGCCATCTAGTCCAACCCCCTGTTCAAGCAGGAGAGCTTATGCCCTTGTGGTCAAAGGGCTGCCCACTTTCTCCCTCAAAGCCTCCAGGGATGGAGCAGCCACAACCTCTGCAGGGGAGCCGGCTCTCTAACATCTGCAGGGCAAAGGATCATCTTTAAGGGGTGGGTGTGATCTGGAGAATCCCTTCTTCACATGATCACATGAGGGATCCAGCCTGTCTGGATAGGTAGGAAGCAGTGGGGAGAAATCTATTTGGAGAGCTTTCTCCTATCAGGAAATGTCATGGGATCTATGGATGGGGAGGGGGCTCCCCTGACTCCCCCAGCCCAGGAAGGGTCCTTTAAAAAGTTATAATATGCTGTGTTGAACAGCCAAACAAAATGATTATGCTGTGTAATGGCCAAAAAGAAAATTAATATGCTGTGTTTAACAGCCAAATAAGAAAGGGTACGCTGTGTAACAGCCAAAAAATAAAAAAGGATATGCTGTGTTCAACATCCAAAACAAACGGTCATGCTGTATTTAACAGCCAAGAAATAAAAATGATTGGGTTAACAACAAAGATAAAGACAATAACGCTGGAGTTTTTTTAGGAAAATATAAAATGTGATGGGTTAATAAAGTGAGGAGGTTGAAAGTGATAGTTAAGATAAAATGAATGTTAGGTTTAATAATAGAAATAAAGAGTATAAATTTTGAGTTTAATAGTTAGAAATAAAATGGGTATGTTGAAATTAAATATTTTTGGAATATTTAATATAATTGTATGATTTATATTCTTAAAATATACCCATCTAAGCAAATGAAAGAGAAAAATGGATTGATGGTTAGGATTCAAGATTGAAGCAACGGGTTTTGGGGGATAATGGCATAGTTATATAGACAGATTTGAGCGAAATACTTGTTCAAAATATTTAGTTGTATTAATTGAAAAATAAGATTTGTTAATGATTTGCTTTAATATGTGACTGGAGCAAAAGCTTCGTTTTGAAAAGATGTGTTTTATGTTTTTTTGTTTTTGTTTTAAAAATAAAAAAAATTTTTTTTAAATTACAGGTGAGGAAAAAGTGCCTTGAGGGCCCTTTGGCTGAGAATTGGGGGGGGGGGGAACGGAGGAAGAGCCGCTGCTCAGACGGGGGGCCTCCCTGAATTCTGGGCTTGGGCCGGAAGAGAAGGGGGGACGGCTGGGGGTCTTGACTGGGCTCTGGGTGGGGGGGAAACTCCACTTGGGACCCTTCCTGGAGGGGACTGGACTCCCACTCCTGCCCTTGGGATCTCCCTTGCTCACTTGGGATCTCACAAGCAGATCATGGATTGGTCTCCAGGGATCGCCCCTCAGCTGACAGAAGCTGAAGCCCAGAGAAGATTGATCAGCCTGGAAGAGAAGGAGGATCATCCGAAGCCTCCGAGGGGGATCCGACCTGGAAGGGATCAGGAGGGATTTCCTGACCCTGAGAACCAATCAATCAATGGAGCAGCCCCCCCACCTGGAATTGTGTGGGGTGGAGGCCACGGGGTTGGACTAGAAGATCTCTAAGGTCCCTTCCAGCCTTTGAGTCTCCCCATCGGCCCTCCCCCCCCAGCCTTCCACCCACCCACCCCCTCCTGCTTGTGGGGGGAGGGGGAAGGAAGCCTGGGACTGTCCATAAAAGAGGAAGCAGCCGGAGACCCTCCAGACTCTGGGCTGAACCCCCGACAGGCTCTGCTCCAGCAGTCCTTCAGGGGGGGATTCTTCCCCCACTTCTGATTCCCCACCCCCACCCCCATTGAGCTCAACAGTAGCCATTCTGGAACCCAAACCGGCCTAAACCCCACAGTGATGGGGTAAGACCTCCCCTCCAGCAGCCCCTGTGCCAGGAAGGAAGGGGGTCAAAGGTCAGAAGCTTCCCTGGAGGTTTCACCTGGGGGCCAGGAAATGTGGGGATTGGTGTCCGGAGGGGTTAGGGTTTGTGTGTCCACAGTCACCAGCTCATCCCTGCCCCCCGCAGAGTCCAGGTGCTGCTGGGGGCTCCCTCCCTCCCCCCAAATTGAGCCTGGCTCCTCTTTGCCCTTCTGCAGTCTCGGCAGCCCCAGCCTGGATTCCCCCTGGGCACTGCGGGAACTCAAAGGGCATCTAGTCCATCAGGCAAACTCTGCTCACAGCCAGGAGTTCGATCCTGATGGTGCTCAAGGCTTGACTCAGACGTCTCTTCTTCTGAGGTGGGTAAAAGGAGGACCCAGATTGTTGGGGGGAGAGGCTGACTCTGTAAACCGCTTAGAGAGGGCTGTAAAAGCCGTGTAGAAAGCGGTGTGTAAGTCTAAGGGCTGTGGCTATCCAGGGAAGATCCTGAGGGCCAAGGCGAGGGGGGATTCCTGCCTGTTTCCAGGCCCTGCCAGAGTTGGTGTCTTTCCCTCCTGGATGGAGCCTTGATTGGAGTTCTTGTTTCCTGCCTTCCTGTTTGTCTGGTGCTGATCCCTGCTTCTCTGTGGGCTGTTGGAGGGGAGGCGGGTCTTTTCCTTCCCTTCCGAGCTTTATTATTGTCTTTTTCGAGGGTTAGGTTTTCAGGATTCCTGGACAAGGAACTGGAAATATAAATTTATTACTTTATTACTGGACATGCTGACTGCAGCAAAAATTCTTCATATGCAAAAATGGAAAGAAACCTCCATCCCCAGGATGGATGAAGTGATGGAATGAAAAAGTTGGCAGAGATGGTGAAATAAACTTTTTGACCAGAGGAAAGAAGAGATTTCCAGCTGTTTTTCTCCCTGGAAGCCACTTCTGGACTTTGTGCTTGAGGCAGGAAAAAAATGAAATCTGGACTTTGGGATTTACTGATTAAATTAAGTTGTTGTTATAGAAATGGTGAATATTTACTTAGAGAAGAAATAAAAACCGAGGCTACAATTTCACTTTCTATTCCTTCAGAAGGAGGAAAACCCTGGAATCCTTCCTTCCTTCCTCTTCCTCTTTCCTGCCCCCACAGGAGGCTCCTCCCTCTGCTGCCTCTGGATCCACCATCCGGGCTCCTTCGGGTCCGAAGCCAGAGCTGGTTCGGGAGGAGGGTGGGCAGATCCAGGGAGGGGGAAGGAGCTGAACCCCCCTCCCCTCCTACTCGGAGGTCCCCTTCTTCTGCTTCCCTTCAAGGCCCCTTTTGAGGAGCAGAAGGCCAGCAGACACAGTCCTCCCCAGGCACTATTTTTTTCCTCTCTTTTTTCCTTTTGCCCTTTATCCCCCACTTCTCCTTCCCCTTCCTTTCCCTTCCCCATTTCCCTAACACTTTTATTTTCTCTTTCAGGCCCTTATAATCTTAATAAAAACATCATTAAAATGGGCCTTTTGTTTTAGGGGCTCTTCCTAGTCAAAATATCCAAATCTCATCAGGATTCCACTCTAGAGCTGCGCAATCGGATGGCAAAATTTCTTCCAAAATGTCACTTTATGTATATTTTTTTCTGCTGAAAGTAGAGATTGTGGTGCATTATGGCGAAGATGTGGACGTTCTCCGAGGAAAGGAGCGGGAAGCGGAGGAGAAACGGCCGGACTTCATTC
>WNWU01000141.1:15983-30254 GCA_012654045.1 Ptyas mucosa
AAGGAAGGAAGGAAGGAAGGAAGGAAGGAAGGAAGGAAGGAAGGAAGGGGGAGATTCCTACACAGTCGGAGTTCAGGGGCGGGAAATCTGAAGGAGCCGCTCCGTCCAGACGTTCTGAGCAAGGGAGACGCGTGTTTCAAGGAAGGAAATCGCCCTTTTCTCTTGTGAAGCCAAGAGATCCCTACGGAGATTCCCCCGTGAAGGAGGAGGGAGGGGGCTGGGGAGAGGATCCGGAGGGATCCCTGCAGATCCCCTCCGCCTCTTCCTGCCTGGACTGTCAGCGGAGGGTTTTCCTGGCTTCCCTTCGGACTGGGGGGAGCGGGTGACCCCCAAGTCCCGGCTGGCTGTGGGGCTGCCCCTCCCCCCTCGTCCTCCAGCGCAGCTGCTGGGGGTCCCTCCTCCCATCCTGAGCCCCGAAGGACCCTCGAGCTCTGGATCCCCTTGGCCCTTCCGGACTCTCGGCAGCTCCAGCCTGGGCTCCTTCTGGGCACTGGGGGAACTCAAAGGGCATCTAGTCCGCCCTCCAGTCCAGGCGCCCAGAGAAAGGGAGAGTGGGGGAGAATCATGGGGGGGGGGCGCAAAAGGAAGTCCACGCTCCCCTCCGGAGCTGCCATGAAAGACCCCCCAGGTTGCAGCCCCCCAAGACTGAAGGGATTCCCCTCCCCCACTTTCTCCGCTTTTCACTCTGCGTGGAACTATCTTCTCCATCGGGTGAAGTCAAGGGAGGCTCTGCCCGGAGACCGATGACGCTTCAGAAGGGAGGATTCCCATTGGTCCTCCTGCTCTTCCTCGACACTCCCTCTCCCGAAGTCCGAGGAAAACTCCTCCCTCCCACCCAGACCCTCCGATTCCTCCTCTGGGGCTGGGAGCCTCCGCCTCTTTCTCCCCCCTTTGGGGCGCTTGTGGGGCCGCGTCCATGGCTTTCCCTGGGCTCCCCCTGATGCTGATGCTGGGGGCGGTGGCCCCGATCCCCGGAAGCGAAGGGGGGGAGGAGAGCCCCGGTAAGGAGGGGGCTGGGCGGGGGAGGAGGGGTTGGGGGGGAGGAGGGGGCTGGGAAGGACCCCCGGAATGGGGAAGGAAGCCGATGGGTCTCCAGAACCTCCAACAGCCTCGATCTCTGCGTGGTCTCCTCCCCCTTCCTCCCCACATCCCCCCAGGAGGACGGAGAGGGACCCTCCCCCCTTCCCCGATTGTAGCCGAGGTGGGGGTCGCAGCCTCTCTCGCCCCCCCCCCCAGAGTCTGGGTGGGAGGGGCTGCGTGGAAAGAGGAAGGGAGGAGAAGCGAAAGAGGGAAACTGAGGCATTTCCAGCCCTGAATCCCCAGAAGGGAAACGAGGCATTGGAGCAAAAGTCGTTGGGCTTCTTCAGAAACTTCACTTTTTCTTCTCATTCTCAGATTTGGGGCTTTGGAGGTCAGGCAAGAGGGGGGCTTCCGGCCCTTCTGGGGGAGACCCTGAATTTGGGGAGGAGACCAAGGACCCCCATAATCCCCCTGGAGGGGAGGGGGGAGTGAGGGAGAAGGATGTTGGGGGTCTGAATTGTTCCTCGGAAACTGGCTCCCTTTTGTGAAGGGGGCTGGAGAGCCTCCCTTTGACGTGACCCTGGGGGCTGCAGGGGGTCTTTTTGCGGAGGGGGAGGGGAAACAGGTGTGATCCTCCACAGTCACCCAAAGGGAGGGAGGGAGGCTGAAGATTGGGGGGAAGAAGAAAGGGGGGGAGAGACGGAGGGAAGATGAAGACTGAAGGGCTGGGAGACCCCAGGAGAGTCAGTCTGGATGTCCTCATTGTGGCCCCTCCCCATATCCCTCCCAAAGGAAGAGAGAGTGGGGGGGATGGAAGCTACTTTCCCCCCCCCCCCCCCCCCCCCATTCCTGCCCCTTGAGATCCAACCTTCCCTGCAGAGAGAAGATCTGCCCGACCAGTTGAGCTTCTGCCTGCTTTTTCCCACCTGGGAGGCTGGAGCAGGTCCCTCCCCTCCCCCCTTTCTCCCCCCCTTCAGACCCCCCAGGAAGCCTCCCTTCCTCACTGGAAATGACAGAGTTCCTCCTCCCTCCTCCAGCGTCTTCTGCCAGTACGTCAAAGGAAGGTCCCCCGCCACCCTCCCTTCCCTCCTCTACTAACAGCTGGGAACGATGGGCCCTGGGGTCCCTCCTGAGAGCTTCCTTCCTCCTCCTCCCCCTCGCAGCCCATTTCCTCTTCCAGCAGAAGGCCGAGTGCCGCTTCCTCAACGGGACGCAGCGGGTGAGGTTCCTGGAGAGGTTCTTGTACGACCGGCAGGAATTCGTCCGCTTCGACAGCGACCTCGGGGAGTTCGTGGCCGTCACGGAGTTGGGGAAGGCGGATGTGGACTATTGGAACAGGAATGAGCAGCTCCTGCAGATCAGGAAGGCCCAAGTGGATTCCGTCTGCCGGCACAACTACGGGGTGTACAACTACCAGGCGGCTAAGCGGGAGGAGCGGGCGATTGGCCGGAGGGGTGAGGCGGGGGGGGGGGGGGGGGGGGGCTCTTCTCTGGGAGGGGGAGGCCAGGACCACCCATCCTCATTTCGTTTCATTCCTTTGGATCCTCCCGGATGGAGGTTTTGCTCCTCGTTTATTTATTTATTTATTTATTTATTTATTCTGCACTCTCAAATTTACAAAATCCTCCTCTTCTTCCCAGGCTCCAAACTCTCCTTCCTGCCTGGAATCTGGGATCCCTTCAATCCATTCTCTCCCCCCCCACAAGAAAATCCACCCAAATATGTTTTTTGTGTGGGAGGGGAATCCAGCCAGATCTCTCTCTTTCTCTCCCTCTCCTGCTCAATGCAGGCACTTCTTCACTTACATCTAAACTTCATTTAGTGACTGTTGAAAGTTACAAGAACAGTGAAAAAAATGACTTATGACCCTTTTTCACACTTACGACCGTTGCAGCCTCCCCAGGGTCACGTGATCCCCTTTTGCGACCTTCCAATAAGCAAAGTCCATGGGAAAACCGGATTTACTTAACAACCCTGTTACTCATTTAACAACTGCAGTGATTCACTTAATGACTGTGGCAAGAAAGGTCGTAACATGGGGCAACATTCATTGAACAAACGTCTCACTTAGCACCAGAAATCTTGGGCTCAATGGGGTCCTAAATCGAGGACTCCCTGTATATACATATATTTCTCTCTATCCCTGATTCATTTCTATCCTGTTCAGGAACCTCCCGTCTCCCTCCCTCTTCCCACCCAGAAGCCCCTCCCTCTCTTTCTCTGCTCCAGAAATGCTGCTTTTGGCATTTAGGATAAAAAAATGTGGGTTTTATTTTACCCAAATAAAAATAATAATTAGTTGACTCCTTTCTATGGATCTTCTGCTTTTTTTTCATCTTTCTTCATTCAGAGTCATTTCCAGTCCTGCAGCTTTCCAATCCAATAAACAAACAAATGAGTAACAAAAGGAGCTTAGAATTTGTAATCATGATTCAATGCTTAAACCGAGATGTAAAAACCCCCAATGATAGGAATCCTGATCGCTTCCGTCTTCCTTCCTGGAGAGGCTCCCGATTTGGGGGGAGAGAATCCAGAAACACCCACAAACCTTAAAACTGAATTTGGGGTCATAAGGAACAAATTGGGCCTCCATTCAGCCCTGAAGCCTCAGATTCCTTCATTCTCTCTTCCAGATTCCTTCAATGTTGCCTACATTTCTTTTTCTCACTTTATTTCTTTGTCTAATAAAAATCTTCTTTTTTTTATTGAAAAAGTTTTAAAAGTTTTACATACATTTGCCCCCCTCCCCAACCATCCCCCCCGACTTCCCAGAGCAACTACAAAATATAAAATACAGTTTAAATCCCCTAAATTCAACTCCATCTCTCACTTATCATAATCATTAGACAAATAAATAAAAGGAAAGCAAGTCTTCTTTCTTCTTATTCCATCTAATTTAACAGAATTAGTATCCATTTATAATTGCAGCAGATAATAAAACAGTTAAATATTACCTAATCAAACCTATCGTTACTCAATTTAACTAATACATACTTAGCAGATTATTAGATCTATACAGTTTAACAAGATATTTTATAACTTCTTTCATTGAAAACAAAAAAAAAACCTCATTCAAAAACCCCAAATTTAAAATAAAATATTATATAAACTCTTCCGTCCTCCACTTTTAAACCATCAAGGTCCAATTATAGTTAAAACACTTAAAAAAAACATTTTCTAACTAAAAAGTAGTAATCAAACCTCTTATTAATTTATCAGTACATATTAACAAATCAACTAAAAACATCATTTAATAACTATATCAAACATTTAAATTCTTCATACTAGATTAAACCAATTGTTAATCTTCTTATGTTCACATCTTCCAACAGCATGTAGAATGTCTTCATTTGCGTCTACCCACCTAAATAAAAATTGCTTCTTTATATAAACCCCCCCCCGAGTGACTTAGTAATTGTATATCAAATAATATCCATCACATCCAGCCAAAAATTAGATTAATAAGTTCATCAAACGTATTAGGGAAACCACCAGATCAGCTGCAATTGCCCTAGGCCCGTAGTCCTTTTGCCTTATATTTATTACCTTCAAACAGAAAACTCCAATTTACTATATTCAGTAAAACTGCTGCAATTACAATTAAGTCCAAATTTGTTACAGTCTTTAATAAAATATTCCAAATCACTCAGGTCAAGGCTTATTTCACAACCACACACCAGCATTGCAGTGATCTGTTTATTCTTCTCAAAATATTCCAATACTGCTGTAGGTTACCTCCTCATCGTCGCTCATCACTTAATTAACTGGCATTAAGCTGTTGGATGTTTTCTTCCAAAAATTCAAGATCTTTAAACAGTTAAACAATAGTTTTTAAGGACCATTATCTCATCAAGCAGGGTTATTTTCCTTGTCTCCAGTCTTTCTTCTTCTCCTTTTTACGAACTCTTTTCTTCACTCTGATTCCTCTGCGTTGTTTAACTCCAATATAATCTTGGATTTTTTGGGATTGCATATTATAATATTTTTGCAAGAGTATAACTTCTTCTGAAAGCAGCTCTTTAATTGCAGGTTGAACTTTGTAACAAAGAATTCGTATAGCCAAAGTCTCATCAGCTCCCATAATTTCTTGCTCCTTATTCTGCAAAGCATTCATCTTGCTCTCCAAAAATACTGTAGACTGTTGTTGTTGTTCTTTTCCTTCTCCCAGTTCTTCAATCAATCCCCCACTGCTAGATTGCAACTCAGTATTTCCATGTATTTCATTGTTTCCAGCTTGAAAAGCTTGAAATATAGTATCAATTTTTCCAATAAAGCAGAGGTAATTGAGCTCCAAGCTTCCTCAAAATCAGACCATATATGAGGGTTAATTAACCCTTCTTTGCTTTCTTTGCTTTCAAAAAGACCAGCCATCTTGCCCCCCTTCTTTCCCTTCCAAAAGGACAGGAAAAAAAAAGTATCAAAAAGAAAAAAAGACCCTTTGCAATTTGTAATTTATATTACTGCTTCAATTATTATAATTACTTCCTTTCTTGGTTAATCCACTTTTCAGAATAGAGTTTTACGTTTCAAACGGGCTTGTCAATAATTGTTTTTAACATTCACTTCTTCACGCCCCGTTGAAACTCAAACGCCATCTTGCTTTCACTTTCTCTGCATTAAAAAAATCTTTTAAAGAAGGTAAATCTTTGGAGTTAAAAAAAAAGAAAATACTTGCTGTTTTATTCTTGCTGTTTGTGCTCCGCCACCTCGATTCAAAAATATTTATTTAAAGTTGGTTGCTGGGATGGTTACGACATCTAGCTCTGCAAAGCAGAGACATCCAAGGTCCGGAGTACTGACAGGCTTAGTGGGGAGCTCTCATCTTTGAGCGCCAGATTATGGGTAAAATCTGGCGCTCTTAGGGAGCTCTACCCCACCCGTCTACTCACTTTCCCCCCTCTTACCAGGAGGAAAGTTTCCAAACCGCAAATCAGCTGATAGTCGCTGTTCTTGCGGTTCTACGGAGCCCTGGGTTGGCGCTTCAAAAAGAAGCATCCGGCGATGTCACAATCCCACTGGAAGTCCTATCTAATAAAAATCTTCTGATGGGGTTTCAGAGGCCAAGCATTGTGCAAATCCAAGGATTTTAGCTGCCCTTGTTGCCATTCAGCCTTTACAGGGAAATTATATTCCTTTTACTAGAATCTTCATTTAAGAACTGGTTAAGTTTAATGTTCCCACTGTGACTCCAGAGATTCTCCAAAAATAACATCTCACCATAGTATCCAATAAGATCTTTCTTCCATAAGAGGAAAACCTCCAGATCCTAAGAGAGAAAAGCCTCTTGGAGCATTGGCTCCTTCCGGAAATTATGGAATATTTTAGGGGAACCAACAGAGATTTTGCTCTCCACAGATTCAGTCTGGAGGCAAAACTCATTTTCACTCCTAAATTCTTCCCTGCAAACCTGGGAGGATTTTCAGCTGCCACATAAGATGCATTTGGAAATGTTTTTACTACCAAAGAGGATTTTTTCATGGAGATAATAATATTCAGCTATTTAATTTGTTTCTGGACGATATTTAAAGTTTTTTTTCCCTACAGCCCAACGTTCTTGTAATCTGGTATAATATTTGAAATAATTCTCATTCCAATAATATTTAATATAGAAATTTCACCACTTTTATTAATTTATCTAGTGATTTTTCATAACCTCCGAAAGTGCCCCAAGTGCCAATTGTGTTGGTGTTGTGAGTGTGTCTCTTTTGTGGGCCTCTCAGGGCCTCCCTCCCTCCTCCCTCCTTTTGGGGGTCTCTGGGAGGATTTTCCCTTCAGGGAAAGGGGCTTCATCAGCTGCCCAAAGACTCCAAAGCCCATGTTCCCCTCCTCTTTTCCTCCCTCCCCTCCTTCCTTCCTCCCTCCCTGGTTCAGGGACAGGACCAAAATCTCTGGATGGTTTGTTGCTTTAGCTGCTCAGAATTTTATTTATCCACATAAATAAAATGCATTTTTATTATAAATCCAAAATGGTGATTGTTATGTCCAAATAAGGACATCCGTCCGGGGATTGGTTAATCCACCGGCGGGAAGTTTAAATAACTGTCATTGGACGGCTGGTCTGCCGGAGCTCTATAAGAAGGGCTCCGGCAGCACAGCCGTTCGTCTTGTTCTTTGAGCTGAATAAAGTCACTGACTTGACCTGAGCTGGTCGCGTCTTCTTTCTCCTGCGCCAATCTTACACTGGTGACGAAGGATTTAAGAACCAGAGCCGACCCTCGCGGCATGAAGCAAATCGACTGAACGAAGCACTTCGGAGCTGAAGTCACTCACCGAACAGCGCAACAATGGCAAACCCAGAGTCCGCATTGTTGACGCTGACTCCTTTCCAGCCAGGAAGGGAGATATGGCCACACTATATGGTCAGATTCCGACAATTCCTGAAAGGCAACAACATCAGGAACGCCGACGACGAACGACAGAGGGACATGTTCCTGGCGCACTGCGGCTCCGAGGTCCTTGCGATGGCGATCAACCTCATGTCACCCAGGGACATCGAAGATCTACCATGGGCCGACCTCCAACGCATCCTGCAAGACCACTATGCACCGACGGAAACACCGGTGGCCAACCGTTTCAACTTCCAACAGAAGATGCAGAAGGAAGGTGAGACGATCAAAGAATTTGTAGCATCCCTCCGCCAGCTAGCGGTCAGCTGTGATTTTGATAACGTGGACAATGCAATTGCTGACCGCATAGTCTTTGGTATGAGGGACAGGGTACTCCAAAAGAAATTCCTGGGCAAAAAGAAACTCGTGCTCAAGGAAGTAATTGAGGAAGCCACGGCCGCGGAAATGTCGGAGAAAGCCGCAGCTGCGTTACACCGGGCCAAGGGCATTCACAAGATTCGGAACGCCCAGACATCGTCCACCGAAGACTCCACAGCTGGATCGGAGTCAGAGGAGGAATCAAAAGTGCATAAGGTTTCCAAACCCCCGGGGTGAGAGACCATGAAAAAATCGGACCAGAGGGAGCGTTGCAGCAGCTGCAAAGGGGACCATCCCAGAGCAAAATGCAGATGGAGAGATGCCACCTGCAGACGCTGCAACAAGAGGGGGCACATCGCAGAGGCCTGCAGAGCACCAGATCCTGACCCTGAACCATACAGCTACCGTAGTAGCGAAAATTGGGAAGACAACGCAAGGTCAGCTAGACGGTCCTCGTACCAACCTAGACGCGGAGGAAACGAGGGAAGCCGGAGAAGAGCGGTGCACCAGACGACAATACATTTCTCAGATGAGGATGAGTCCATCTCCAAGTGCTTGGTGACCGTGCACATGGAGGGGACTCCCTGCCAAATGGAGGTAGATTCAGGCTCGATCTACTCCATTATGGACTGGAAACGTTTGAAGAGCCTGAAGCCCTGCATACAGAAGAAGGACCTAAAGCCCTTACGCTCAAGACTAATTGATTTTGGGGGGAACACCATTGGAGTACTGGGAAGAACCTCCATCCACGTCTCCTACAGAGCATTCCAGGGTGAACTTCCCATCACAGTCGTCGACCACAGCTGCCCAACCCTGCTAGGCATGGAATGGTTTCAGCCCTTAGGATTAAGAATTCAAGGGGTCAATCAAATTAGAAGGGACGAACTCGACTCACTCCTCGAAGAGTTCCAGGAAGTCTTTGACGGTAAGCTGGGGAAATTTGTGGGGAAACCAATTTCCTTCAATTTAGATAAGGGGATTACACCAATTAGGCACAAGCCCCGCAGGGTTCCGTTTGCCTTGAGGCCTAAAGTAGATGCTCAGCTAGATAAGCTGATTGCCCAAGGCGTGTTGGAGCCAATCGATCATGCGACATGGGAAACGCCCATTGTGACCCCCATGAAGCATGATGGATCTGTGCGCATCTGCGCTGATTACAAAATTACCATAAATAAAGCTTTACAGCAGAGCGCATATCCGGTCCCAGTGGTACAACATCTGTTGCATTCACTTGGGAATGGATCACTATTCGCCAAACTGGACCTGGCCCAGGCTTACCAGCAGCTGCCAGTCGATGAAAAAACAGCGGAGGCACAGACAATAGTCACCCATAGGGACGCATTTAAATGCAACCGGCTCCAATTTGGAGTCAGCGCAGCCCCTGGAATATTTCAATCGATGATGGAACGCCTTTTCCAAGGCATTCCAGGGGTGGTGCCGTACTTCGATGATGTCCTCATCTCTGGGCACTCTAAAACCCAATTGCTTGAGCGTCTGAGACAGGTTTTGAAGCGCTTTAAGGAAAAGGGTTTAAGAGTAAGGAGAGATAAGTGTATCATTGGGGTCCAGGAGGTCGAGTTCCTGGGCTATCTCATAGATAGCACGGGCATACACCCCACCAAGTCAAAAGTTAAAGCTATCCATGAAGCTCCAGCCCCCAAAAACAAAACGGAGCTTCAAGCCTTCTTGGGACTGTTGAACTTCTATAGCGCTTTTCTCAAACAGAAGGCCACGGCTGCTGAACCATTACATCGCCTGCTGGGGAAAGCGGTACCGTGGAGGTGGGGGAAGGAAGAAGAAACAGCTTTCAAAACCGTCAAGGGGTTACTCTCATCAGACAGTGTGTTAATCCAATACAACGAGATCCTACCGTTACTGTTAACCTGTGACGCATCACCCTATGGGATTGGAGCAGTCCTGGGTCATCAGCTGCCAAATGGAGAAGAAGCTCCCATCGCGTATTTCTCCAAGACCATGTCCAGCACTGAAAGAAACTACAGCCAGCTGGACAAGGAAGCCTTGGCCATCGTGGCAGGCACAAAACGCTTCCATGAGTATTTATATGGCAGGACTTTCACTATAGTAACGGACCACAAACCGTTGCTGGGACTGTTAGCTGGGGACAAACCCACTCCGTCATACATGTCGCCCAGGATGACACGCTGGGTGATATTCCTAGCCGGGTATGACTACAGACTAATCCACAGACCCGGCTCATCCATCGGAAATGCAGATGCCTTAAGTAGATGCCCATCACAAGAACCAGTGGAAGACCCCGCACCCACCATCAGTCTCCTCCATATAGACAACGACAGTGACTGCCCAGTCACATCGGCAGATGTGGCAGCCCACACTCAGAGGGACCCCACACTCAAACGGGTCCTCTCCTGGGTCCTGCGAGGCTGGCCGCACGAAAAAATCCCAGACGAATACGGGCCGTTCGCACGGAAGCAAAAGGAGCTGTCCACGATGAAGGGCTGTTTGCTATGGGGAGACCGAGTGCTGATTCCGGCAGCCTTGCAACGGAAAACACTAGAGGCGCTCCACAACGGGCACCCTGGCATCGTCCGGATGAAAGGGCTGGCTCGAAGTTATGTGTGGTGGCCATCCTTGGACAAGGACATTGAAGAGTGGGTGGCCAAATGTGATCCCTGCCAAGAGGTACGACCAGCCCCAGCCCAAGCCCAATCATCGGAGTGGGAGGCACCCAGCAGCCCGTGGGCAAGGGTTCACATCGACTTTGCGGGCCCAATGCAGGGGAGGTACCTCCTAATAGTGGTAGATGCCTTCTCTAAGTGGCTCGAGGTCATTCCCATGGCATCTACCACAACGGAAGCCACCGTTAAGGCATTACGTCGCCTTTTTGCCACCCACGGGTTACCAGATGTCTTGGTCTCCGACAACGGCCCCCAGCTGACATCCAAGCCCATGGAGGAATTCCTGGCCAGACTGGGCATCCGCCATGCCCTCACCGCACCCTACAGGCTGGCCAGGAATGGGCAGGCTGAAAGAATGGTGAGGCTCACAAAGGAGGCGCTCACCAAGATGGCACCAGGGGACTGGCAAGGACGGATTGACAACTTCCTTCTTACCCAGCACATCACCCCGCATGCCACCACGCGGAAGAGCCCAGCAGAGCTGCTGATGGGGAGGAAGCTAAGGTCACCCTTAGACCGACTACACCCGCAGTACAGCCCAGATGTGACTGCCACCGCCAGCCGCCCGCTCCGAGCATTCAGCAAAGGATACCCAGTATTCGCGTTGACTTTCCATGGGTCACCGAAATGGCTGAAGGGAGAGATAGAAAACGCAACCAGCCCGAAGTCCTACAGAGTAGAGCTGGAAGATGGACAGGTCTGCCAACGACACATCGACCAGCTCCAAAAAAGGTGGAGGGGATCGAGCGAAAACCAGCCTGACGAGGTAGGCCTGCCACACCCCTGCGAGGTGGGCCAGCAACACCCTGGCGAGGCATCGAGCCAAAACCAGCCCGACGAGGTAGGCCTGCCACACCCCTTCGAGGTGGGCCAGCGACACCCCGGCAAGGCAGGACGGTACCACGGCAGCGTTGCTGAACATGACCTGGCCGAGGAAGTAGACCGGTACCCGCATCGCAAGGGGGATCAGCACCACCCCGGCGAGGAGGGCACTTGTCACCACAGCCCCAGAGACCGATGTCCCAGCAACAAGGTAGACCAGGGACACCTCCAGAAGGGAGATTCACGCCCCCCCAGCGAGGATGGTCTACAACACCCCGGCGAGGGAGACCTCTACCACAAAGCAGTAGACCGGGGACAACCACGAGAGACTAACACACAACACCTGGGCGAGGGCGACCAGCGACACCCCAGCGAAGGAGACCTCCACCAACACCCCGGTGAGGTCGACCGACGCCCACCAGACAGGGAAGCCGCGCGACAACCCGACAAGGTCGGACGGCAGAAACAACAGGCCGACCCACAAGGCAAGTCCCAACAACACCTGTATAGACCCCATCAACGGCAGGAACCGGAAAAAGGGAAAGTAATCCAGATGGATTTACCGGACAGCCGAGAGCACCCACCGAGTGATGTCCATCGACAAGTTTCCGACAAGACCGGGCAGGAGAAGGACCAGCAGCACCAGCCAGATAATCCAGAGGTTGGGACTGGAGGAGCGGGCATGGGGCCCACTCACTCGACGGCCGGGATCCCGGGCACCCAAGTCCGGGAGCCAGAGAGGACAAAAGCCCCGTCCGCCCAGGGGAGCGGCGAAGCTCAGAGTGAACTGCGCAGGTCTGCTAGGACTAGCAAACGACCCACCTACCTGCGTGACTTCGTAACGTATTTGAACTGATGGACATGTTCTGACTAAGGGGGGAGGAGTGTTATGTCCAAATATGGACATCCGTCCGGGGATTGGTTAATCCACCGGCGGGAAGTTTAAATAACTGTCATTGGACGGCTGGTCTGCCGGAGCTCTATAAGAAGGGCTCCGGCAGCACAGCCGTTCGTCTTGTTCTTTGAGCTGAATAAAGTCACTGACTTGACCTGAGCTGGTCGCGTCTTCTTTCTCCTGCGCCGATCTTACAGTGATCCTGAATTTCATTCTGATTCATATAATTTCTTCTTCATCAAAAGTATTATTTTTACTTCCATGAAAATTCTCCAGACAAGAGGCCAATAATTCTCCAGGGGTTCCTGCTCTTTATTAAAAGAACAGGAATATTTATTTAATTCCGTGTATTTAAAGCCAATTGTTGGTCAGGCTCCAGTTTAGGAGACTTGAAATCTCAGGATGTTTCTTGAGTCTCTTTGGGGGAATTTTCTCTTCCTTTTTCTTTGACTTCTGAGCCGACTTTTCTCTCCCGAGAGATCCGGGCGTCTCCTTCCCCAGAGAGGCCAAAGCTTTTCTCTGGCCACCAAGAGAGGCTCTCCACCTTCCCTCAACTCTCCCAAGAATTATATATATGTCTATAAAGAAGTTAATGAATCCTGCTGAATCAGTCTGCCTGCGTGTGCTCTCTGGATTTGATTTTTAGAAGAAACTCTGATTTATATCTGTGTCTTATTTTACTACATTAGGCATCAAGCTCGACATCAAAAAGAAATCTTGAATCACATGATGTGGGGCAGATAAAATGTATTTTGTCCTCCTGCTGTTTTAAATCAAGAGGTCTCTATTTCTCTATTAAATGGAATTCCTGGATGGGCCAAGGGAGAAAGTTGTGTCCCTCGGCAGGTATTTAAAAGGAAAAAAAATACCTTTTCCCGATCCAATTAAAATCTCCATCAACTCCCATCTGCCCAAATTGGAACCCCAAAACCTTCACACTGCAGTCATGTAAATAAGGAGGTTTGGGATGGGCTATAAAGATAAACATGGAAAAATACCAAATTGCAGCTTTTGAATTTCCACTGATTTAAAATCTGATCCTTCCATTTTCTTGCTAAAACTCTTTTTCTCATCCAAAATTTGCATTTCCTGTTTTTTAAAAAAGCCATTTTCATTTTGTAAAGCCTCTGCCTTCTTTTAGCAATTCCACAAAGGCCTTTAATGTCCCAAGAGGCAAATGGGATTTTCCTGAAAAAAGAAAACAACTCACACCTGAAATGTTGCTATTTGTCTGCATGGAAACCTGACCAGATCGCAGGTTGGAATTACAAATAACCATTTAAAAATGGGTTCTTCTTAAGCATCATAGAATTTACTGTTAATAAGAAAATCCCTCCACAGGAAAAAAAAATGGTTAGCAAAGGACTCTGGGCTGGAATGGATCTATTGTCAACTCTCTTGGGGGGCTCATCCAGACTAACCCCTCCCCCCCCCCATTAATCCATCCAAGAGCTGTGCCAGTTGGAGCATTTGCTGAAGGAGGAGATCAAGATCCCAGATCCCCTCTGGATCCCTTCCCCATTCCCTGCCCCCCTCATCCAGGGCAGAAGCTTCCCTGAGGGAGTCAGAGGGACCCCTCCCCACCTCCTTCCCCAGGAATGGCCGGTTCCTGCGGCTGGGAAGGAGGCTGGCTGGGTGCAGGCAGAGTTTAGTCTGAGGGGGGTCTCCCTCTGAATCCCCCCAAAGCCCCCCCAGGAAGGATCCTTGAGAGATCATGAGATCCCCCAAAACCTCTTCTGCCTTCCTGCTCTGAAGGGGGGATTCTGTGTCTCTCATCTTCAATGGGGGAGAAACTTTTCCTTCAGGGGATTCTGGCAGTTGTGGGGAGCAAAGGGCTGCCCCCCATTGGACTCCTTTGCCCTTTCCTTCAAAATGCCTCTTTCTGTTGAGGCTGCCTGAAATTGGGGGGTTTTGTACCCACATCACATTTTGCAATTTTTCCCCCTGAAATCTTCTGCCGATTTTTTTTGTTTATTTCTGTATCTTGTGCATCCTAAAGGGAGAAAAGGGAAAGTGGAAGGAGAAATAAATAAAACTTTTTGAAAAGTGATTGAAACACCAAAGAAAATTGGGACAAAGATCTTCTCTCCTCTCCTCTCCTCTCCTCTCCTCTCCTCTCCTCTCCTCTCCTCTCCTCTCCTCTCCTCTCCTCTCCTCTCCTCTCTTCTCCTCT
>WNWU01000141.1:34365-59914 GCA_012654045.1 Ptyas mucosa
CCCCCCCCCACATTCTCTCTTTCTCTCGCTCCTCTTTCGCTCTCCCCCACTCTTTCTGTCTCTCTCTCCAACTCTTTCTCTCCCCCCTCTTTCTCTCATTCTCTTTCTCTCTCCCCCTCTCTCATTCTTTCTCTTTCCCCCTTTCTCTCTGTCTCTCCCCCCTCTCTCCCACTCTTTCCCTCTCATTCTCTTTCCCTCCCCCCCTCTTTCTCTCTCCCTCTCCCCCCCTCTCTCTCTCATTCTCTTTCCCTCCCCCCTCTTTCTCTCTCTCTCCCCCACTCACCCCCACTTTCTCTTTCATTCTTTCTCTCCCCCCTCTTTCTCTCTCTCCCCACTCTTTCTCTCTCATTCTCTCTTTCTCTTCCCCGCTTCTCTCTCCCCCTCTCTTTCTCTCTCCCCCCTCTTTCTCTCTCTCCCCCCCTCTTTCTCTCTCATTCTCTCTTTCTCTCCCCCGCTTCTCTCTCCCCCACTCTTTCTCTCTCCCCCCTCTTTCTCTTTCTCTCCCCCTTTCTCTCATTCTCTTTCTCTCCCCCCTTTCTCTTTCTCTCTCTCTCCCCCACTCTCCCCCACTTTCTCTCTCTCATTCTCTTGCAGGGGGCTATCTGGTGTCTGCAATGGAGAGCAAACTCCAGCTTCTTCTCTCTGCTGTAAGTGCAGCATCAGGATTTCGCCTTGGTATATTTGCAGCGCAAGGCAGCCCTCGTTTCCTGCCGACTCGGAGCGGTAAACAGTGTCTGGTTTGGGGAGCAGCCGGATTTTGCTCTCCATTGCTCTCTCGCCCCCCTGCAAGCTCTCATCTCTCGAGAAGCCCAACCAAAGTTTCCCGCACCACTTCAGGGAGCACTCCTCAAGAGATGAGAGCTTGCAGGGGGCCGAGAGAGCAATGGAGAGCAAAATCCGGCTGCTCCCCGAACCAGATGCTATTTACCGCTCTGAATCCCAAGCGGCAGGAGAGGAGGGCTGCCTTGTGCCACAAATATACCAAGGTGGAATCCTGATGGCGCACTTACAGTGGAGAGAAGAAGCCAGATTTTGCTCTCCATTGCAGACACCAGATCATATTGCACCACCTGCAAAAATGCAAAAATTTCCAACTGTAGCCCTGCCCTCTTACAGCCCTCCTGATGTTCAACTGTTGTCTCTTCAGACATCTTCATGCTTGAAAGGATTATACAGTGAACAGTGATTCTACAGACAACAGCAGATGTCTCCCACCTTGGCAGCTTTAAGACTTGTGGACTTCAACTCCCAGAATTCTCCACAATTCCCCAGAATGGGCAAGGCAGGAGTTGAAGTCCACAGGTTGTAAAAGAGCCACAATTGCCCAGCCCTGGGCTAGGATAGGCTGATGCCACACGGGTGGGAGGCAGGGCAGGCTAGCCAGCAATTTAACAAAAGGTTCGGTGTGCTGCGAGGCCAATAAATTGCAAAAAAACACTGAACTGTTTGTTAAATTGCTGGCTCGCTCACCCCGCCCCCACTATTTATTGGCAAGGGGCGGGGCAAGCCAGCAATTTAACAAACAGTTCGGCCGAACTGCCTAGAACTGGCAGAATCCTACCACTGATCTCAGGTATTGTTCTATCATTGCATTAGCTCATTCTACAGCTCCATTTGTACTCAGATGGAAAGTGGAGTTTGTTTTTTTTTAATTTGATTTATATGCCGCCCTTCTCCAGAGATTCAGAGCGGCTTACAATGCGCTAAGCAATAATTATGCCCTTGAGATGACCCTATCAACTTAATGAACACCCTCCCTCCAAACCTTCATCCTGAACTGGAGCCTCCTCCTCCCGGTCCCAGATGATCCTTCTTGGCACCCCATGCAGACTCCTTTGGGTTCATTACTTGGAGCCTTGACAGGCTGTTCTTCCTGACCCCCCCTTCCCCTTGTGAGAATTCACACAATTTCTGGCTAAGTGACCTCAGGCTCACCCCTTTGCTGCCACCCCCATTGTAGCCCCATCTTCTTTGTTCATATGAAATATCCGTAGGGAGGCTGTGGGGGGATGGGGGGGAGAAAGGGCCTCCCCTCTTGATTAACCCTCTAATTAAAACCATTAGGGAGAATTCCAGGAGCCCCTGGAGATGAAATGGGGCGGAATCCCAGCCTTTTCCTCCCTGAAATGCGTGGATTCTCCCTCAATCTGTCCCTGCCTATCAACCACCCCCCTGCGGTGTGGGCCTGCCTTGGGATTGGGGGGCTGAAAGGGAAGAAAAATATGTTTTTACTCTAAAGGTTTCTTTTTATATTCTGATTTTGTTCCCCATCTCTTTCTACAGCACTCATGAATTAATCCTACTCTCTGATGCAAAAGGATATTTTCCATTAGTCAGTGATGACTCTTTGTCCTGTTTGCAACCTTTGAAAAATGGAGACTGAAGGTGGCAGGTTGGGGAGGGGAGGAAAATGGCAGCCTAGACCTCCTCCTGCTAAGACACCCACCCCCCCCAGTTTCCTTTTAGCGCCTCTTTTTCTTGGGAAGGAACGGTAGAGACCATCTAGACCAGGGGTATCAAACTCAAGGCCTGTGGGCTGTATTCGAGGCATCGGGACAGCGTTGCTTCAGCTTGGCCCACCCCATCCTGGTGGGCATGCATGCACACAGGAGGCGGCAGGTGAGGGTGGGCATAGAGGCGAGAGATGAGGTGAAGAGGCTGGGCGGGGTGAGGCCAATAACCTGCAGCTGTTGCCGGGCAGTTAAACATATTGGCCAGTCTCCATGTGCTTGTCATAAATCTGTGTGCACAGGAGGAGGCAGGTGTGCATGGGCACTTGTGGCAAGTGTGTGAAAACTGGGCTCTGTGCTTCACTCTGCCCAGAAACAGCTGTAGGTTATTGGCCTTGCCCCACCCAGCCTGTTTGGCCTCACCCCGCGGTGGCACCAGCAGCAGCCTTGAGGAGGAGGTAAACAGATGCTCCCTCGGGGAAGCAGGGCTGGGCTGGGCTGTGGGATCCCAGTGCTCGAGGACTGGACTGTCCTGAGTCAGCCACACCCAGGGAGTGGCGTCAAGATGGCCATGCCCACCCAGTTGGCCATGCCCGGCCAGGCCCCTGAAGTCAACCAGAGCCCTCACCAATCAAGTTGGACACCCCTGGTCTAGACTGACCCCGGGGACTCTGGCCCTGCCTGTCACCCCGGATGCCTCATCTTTCCCGGCTTTCGATGCACAGCAGCTTCATCTACATTATTCTTCCTCTGAGTCACTTCCCTTCACTTTGCTATAGAAGAATAAACATTATAGGAAAAGCCTGGATTTCCTCCTTCCTCCCTCCTCCTTCTCTTCTTTCCTGCATCCTCAGGAGGGTCCCCCCTTCTCTCCTCGCCCTCCCCAGATTGAGGCCTCCCCTGCATCTGGATCAACCATCCCAGCTGCTTTGGGTCTGAAGCCAGAACTGGTTCAGGGGGAGGGTGGGCAGATCCCAGGCAGAAGGGGCAGGAGTCAGAACCCCCCTTCCTCCTCTATTTCTCCAAGTCCTGCCAGATGGGGGGGGACTCTCAGAGGTGCTGTTTTGCTTCCCCTGGAGAGCCTCTCCCATTGCTTTCACTTCTCGGGAGTCGGGAAGGTTCCCTTCAGCCACTTCCAGTGGGGCCCAGGACCAAGGGGCTGCCGCACATGGAGACTCAGCAATGGAGTAGAGCATGACACTCTCCGAGCTGTCATGATGAAGAATCGAGGCTTGTTGCCTGCTGGATCATGACCAGTTCCTCAGTTCTGCTTCGGAGGAGCCCAACGCTTCAGGCTGGGGACAGGGGAGAAGCGAAACCCAAGTGCCTCTGCAGGTATTGGGGGTTGTAGAAAGAAACTGTGTGTGTGTGTGTCAGCCCCAATGCAACGATGCTCAGGGCTGCCATTCTGGCGGGACTAGGAGACTCACATATGGGTCCAACGCCGCTTGTGGATTCATCCAGGCCATGCCAGCACTGGTGCCACCGTCCTCATGCCAGACATGGCATGAAGCCCTCGTCGCTGTTGCAGCTGCCACCATGTTCCCAGAAGCCAATGCTGCCATCTCCACTGCACAGCTGAGAGGCGGGGCCACTAGACAGCCAACAGAGCCAAGCCTCGGCGTGTTTGCTGAGTCTCGGCTTGCCTAAAGAACTAGCCGGCCAGCCTGGATTAAGGGGTGGGGTGTCAGTTGAGTTGCAAGCTGAATGCGTGTTAGGGGCATGGCTAGGGGGTGGAATCACGAGTGGAGTGCGGGAGACTTTTAAAAGGTGGTGGGGAGACTGTGCTACAGCACTGACTGTTTTCTCAATGTGATTTGTTGTTGGAACATCCCAGAGTGCCAGATAAAGATTGCTACACCCAGGAACCTGGTTTGTCTTCTTTCCAAGTGCCAGTCTGGAACCTGACAGGTAGTCAGCAGTATCCCTATATTATCGTCCAGCAGGCATGGCAGAGGGAATGCAGTCAGGACTGGAACCTGAGGATTTAGCAGAGTCCGTGGAGCCAGTTGAGCCTGCTACTCCCAAAGACCTGTCTGTTCAGCAGCAGTTAGGGCCAGATGTTAGGCCTAAGGAGCGTACCACCTCATGAAGGCCACCAATTTTGGAATGGGAGCCCAACAGGAGTTGGGGAGTGGTGGTTAGGTCCTCTGGGACAGGGGGGTTATGAGGCACCCCCGCCCCCACCAACGCTCCCTCCCTCTAGGAGCCACTTCACTCAGTGGCGAGAGAGACGTATCTCTGAGGATGAGTGGAGCTACTCCATCGCGTTGGGGAGCAGTCGAAGACAGATTGGTCTGCAAGGGGCCAAAGGTCATCGGACCAACCTACCCGCCCCATCCAGTTGATACAACCACCTGACCCAACACCATCTGTATCCTCCACACCTTCACCAGGGAAGACTGGCTTCACCCGAGCACCGATGGTCTGTTTCCGGTGTGGAAAGCTGGGCCACTGGGGCTTGAACTGCCCAGAGGTGGGTCCCAAAGCATTGACCGGAACCCCAGGGCCCTGGCAGAGCACTGCCAGAAAGAGTATAAGGAAAACCCTTGTGAGGGCAACGCAGCAAACCAACCATTCAAGCCCTGCTGGAAACGGCCAGAACCCAACCGAGGAGGAGGCCACCAGCGGAAGCGATGACAAGGGGGAGGCAGACCCCAACGTGAGCAAATCGATTAGACCATTCCTCATTTCGGTGGTGCTTACAGCCAACAGAAATGCAAGGCGCTGATCGATTCAGGTTGCACCCGCTGTCTCATAAGTATGGCCATGGCAGAGAGGTTGGGGGTAGGGGTTCACAGATTGAAACACTTCATACATTTCAAACAAATGGATGGGTCATTATTAGGGGCCCAACCAGCAACACATGTCACGAAGCCACTAACGTTGGAGATAGGGCCCCACCAGGAACTTTGTGGTAGTCCCCAGAATAACGGAAGAGATAATGCTGGGCCTTGCTTGGCTTGATAAGTGGGGTCTGACGATCTGGTGGGGGGGTTGTCGACATCTGCAGATCAGGGTAGGCCCTGATCCGCCCCCACATGAGCGGATGGCACACACACACACACACACATCCCCGGTGGTGGGAAATGCCCACAAACAGAACAGTCCCTCTCAGAAGCAGATTGGACTCCCTAAAGAGTATAGTGATCTGAGTGAAGTTTGTAGTGAACAGAAGTGTGATCACTTACATCCACACAGCACTACAAATTGTGCTATTGAAATTCTGCCAGGGGCGACCCTACCAAAGCCTAAGATGTATTGGATGACTCCCCAGGAGCTAAGAGAAATGAGGGCTTATTCAAGTTCAAATACATTTTACTCAATTACAATTTTTGCCAAAATCTTCCTTTCCCCCCTATTTTTTCTTTAATTCATATCTCAATATTTCTATATTTATTTATATATATAAACAACATCTTCATTCGCTCTCAAATTCTAATTTTCTAATTAAAACTTGAAAAATTGTATAAGATAAGATATGGCCAATACTCTGTTCAAAAAAAGATGTGGATGAATTGGGGGAGGGGGGGAATCAATAAAACTTGATTCAAAAAAAAGAAAAAGAAATGAGGGCTTATATAGAAAAAAAAATTGAAAAGGGGGTTAATACAGCCGGATATGTCCAGGGTAGCTGCTCTTGTAAAGTTGTGCCACATGTGCCAGCTGTCAGGTTCCGATGTTATCTCAAATAAATCCGATGTTATCTCAAATAAGACAAGACCGGGGAAGCCTCCCGGTTTGCTTCAACAGGTAACAGCCCAGCCGCCCATGGGAAGAAATAGCTATGGACTTTATAGTAGAGCTCCCGGAAAGTGGTAGAAATACTGTAATATGGACTGTGATAGACCTGTTCTCCAAACAGGCCCATTTTATTCCTTGTTCTGGACTTCCCTCGGCTAAGAGATTAGCCAAGATGTTTGTCAAACAGATCTACTGGCTGCATGGAGTTCCGCAATGGGTGATCTTCAATGGAGGAGTTCAGTTCACTGCTAAGTTCTGGAGGTAGTTCCTGAGGTCCATTGGGTCATCTCAGGGGCTAAGCTCGGCTTTCCATCCGAGTACAAATGGAGCCACAGAACAGTACATCAGATGTTATGTGGATTACCAACAAGATAATTGGGCTGACTTGCTTCCTTTCGCAGAAGTGGCTTACAATAATGTGGTGCATAGTAGTACGGGACTGACGCCCTTTCAGATTACGAGCAGCATGGAATTCGTCCCTACGCCAGAACTGCCAAGAGAACAGCCTTCTTCCATGACTCTGAATGAATGGATGGAGTCATTAAAGAAAGGCTGGGAGAATACCAAAAAAGCCCTGAATGAAGAGGCCGAAGCATACAAAAGCACGCAGACAAACACCGATCTCTCCAACTCCCCTTTCAGGTGGGAAATCATGTGTATCTTTCCACCAAATACTTACATTTGAGGTTGAAGAGTAAGAAATTAGGACCGAAATATTTAGGTCCCTTCCCCATAGTGAAAGTGATTAACCCAGTGACTGTACAGTTAAATCTCCCCCGCATACTGGGAAAAATTCATCCTGTTTTCCATTGCGTCTGTTAAAGCCTGCTGTGGGATCTAAATTGAGACCTCAACCTGCTGCTCCCCCAAAGCCGATTGTGGTGCAGGGTGAGACTTATTATGAGGTGAAGATTTTGGACTCTAGATTGCAGAAGGGACGTTTGCAATATTTGGTTCATTGGAAAGGGGATCCCTTGTCTGACGCCACCTGGGTGAAAAGTTGGGATGTTCAGGCAGACACCTTAGTTAGGCAATTTCATGATAAATTCCCTGATAAGCCTAAGGGTCCTCCGGAGGCAGGGAGGGGGGCAGAGAGGGGATTAATGTGCTAATTGTGTTAACCCCTGACTTCAGTCTTGTCCCAGGATGCGTTCCTTTCCCGAGGGGGGGGGGAGCCTTTCAGTTTTGGAAGACAATTTTCTTTTTGCTTCTAAACTGCCATATATTTTAGCTGGGGAAGTTGGGAGGGGGTTGTTGTTGGAGCAGTAGAAAGTTAGTCATAACAACATTCCGTACTCAAGGACTTTTGCCTGTGTCTGATGCAGACTGCATTAAGATTGTATCCGGTGGAGTGTGAAGAGTTGATTGGACAATGTGATGAACTTATGGGTGTGGGGCACGGCTGTGAACTCTTAGCTGGGTGGAGAAAACCTGGAAGATTTCAGATTCGGGTTTTCCGAGATGTACCAACATGACATCTCTAATAAATTGGAACTTTGAGGAACCTCAGGCCTCAGAGCTTTATTTTGTTGGGGGTGTTCCTTGGAACCCTGACACTCTGAGCTTTCCCAGGCTTTCCACCTAAATAAAAGTGAAAGTTTCACTTTCTCACAAAACAATAAATCACATTATCCAATCCAGGCACTGGCTGGTTACCTGGCAATGCCTTCTTTCACCTCCAGCCAGCTGGCAGTTGGAATGTCCTTGTCCTAGGAATGAACTACCAGTAGTTTGTTTTACTTACAACACCCCACTCCTCAGCTCTAAGCTTCATCAAGCCTGGAATAAAATGAAAGAACCCCTAATAGAACTACAGAAAAGGAAAAAGGAAACTCCCATAGTTTTCCAGAAGAGCTTCGGAGTTGACACAGAGAGAGAGAGAGACAGAGAAAGAGGGAGAGAGAAAAAGAGAAAGGAAGGGAGAGACAGATGAGAGAGAAAGAAGAAGGAGAGGGGAGAGAGAGAAAGAGAGGGAGGGAGGGAGAGGAGAGGAGAGGAGAAAGACAGATATAAAGAGGGAGGGAGGGAGAGAGAGAGAGAGAGAGAGAGAGAGAAGGTGAAGAACAAATCCGAGGCTGGGTCTGGCAAGAGGTGACTGGGAAGGGAGGGGTGAGGTCAGGCCGGGCAGGGCAATTAATAACAACTGGTTCTTTGCCCTAATGACCAGCTGGTTGGCGTGGCTGGAGTGTGTGTCATGTGACTGGGTGGGACTGAGTGACGTTGAAATGGCCACGCCCACTTAGTTACACCGGTTGTTAAATATTTGGCTCCCAGTGTTTTCATTTCTCTAGAAAACGGGTACAAATGGCTCTGAGTGTTTAAGGTTGCAGACCCCTGGACTCTTGTCAACAACAATTGATGACGAAGAAAGTAATGAGATGGGTTTTATCAGGAAAAGTGGGAAATAATATCAGAGGATACCTTTAGGCTTCGTTATTAGCTGGAATGAGACAAGATCAGATATGAGGACACTGCATAAAAACAGCAGTTAAAGATAGTCCTTGACTTACAACCACAATTGAGCCCAACATTTCTGTTGTTAGGTGAGACATTTGTTAAGTGAATGTTGCCCCATTTTACAACCTTTCTCACCACAGTTGTTAAGTGAATCGCCGCAGTTAAGTTTGTACCACGGTTGTTAAACTTCCCCTTTGCATCAGAACAATTAAAAGCACCCATCAAGCCTTCCTGACCTGATCAATTTTAAGCTTTTGCCAAGAACGTGCTTCAAAACTCACATTTGGGGGGGGGGGGGTAGGGTTTGTAGGAAGTTAGCACCCACCCCTTTCCTGGAAGAATGAAATATTTTAGGAAATATTAAAAAGGCAGAATATTATGTTTCCCTGGATGAGAAATGGAGAAGCATGTTTTAAAGCAGCTCCCATCTTCTTGCCCCCCCACCCTTTGTTAATGGGCCAGAGGCAGAAACTCAATCTTTGTCAATGGACCATGATCTGCAACACAATAGCAACAGAAACTAACACAGTAGGACCCATCTAGCAACAGAAACTCACCACATGGCACCTGGGAAGATTACATCAACCAGCAAGGCTAGCTAAGACCCCCACCCCCTGGGAGTCTGACAACCAATCAGGATACTCTTTCGGGGCTCCAGGAAGTTCAAAGCCAGAGAGGGCATAAAACCTCGGGGACTCGCTGTATCTTCTCCCTTTTCTGTTCAGGAACTCAAACCATGTGATCCTGCCCACCGTGTTTCCAGTGTCTTTTTCCCCACTTGCAGCTGAACCCAGAAGGATATTTCTTCCTACAATGACTCCCCCCACAGGGAGGGTCTTTTCCCCTTCTCAGGGCAGGATGGGGTCCCCAGATCAGGAGGGGAAGGAGGGCAGGGACTTATCCCACTGGACGGTGATGGGGACCTCCAGGCTGGCATGCTCCACCTTGCAAGTGTAGAGGTCTCCAGCATCACCTGGAGCTGATAGGTCCAGTCTCCATTCTGGAGCTCCTCCCCGAAGGCCACGCCCTCCTCCTCCGGCCGCCCATTCTTCAGCCACTGGACCTCGATCTCTACGGGGTAAAAGCCCGTCACGGTGCAGAGGAGGATGGTGCTGGGGGAAGAGGGGTCCATCTAGGTGGGAGAGATGGTGACGGAGGGCTTGGCTGGAGGGAAGGAGGAGAAGGAGGCACATGAGAGACACAGGAGGACCCAGAATGGAAGACCCAAGTTGGTTAGTTCAGGCCAAGATCCCTTTTCACTCCTGAAAATCTTCTGTGTTTTGAGTGTCTGTGGAGATTCTCGGTCATCCAGGTCATGGTTAGTCCAAAGGGGCTTTTTTTCCAAAAGGCAACTGGATTTTGTTTTTCCATGAAGACATTTCGCTTCTCATCCGAGGAGCTTCTTCAATTCTGACTGTCCGAATTGAAGCTTCCTGGATGAGAAGCAAAATGTCCAAGGAAAAAGAAAGTCTATTTGCCGTTTGAAGAAACATTTACAGCATTTACATCAGGCTCAATGGGGTGACCACAAAAATGGCCCATGCTGCCCCACTCTACACCAATGGAAGCCTCCGAACGCTCTTCAAGGGGTGGCCCATGTAGAGAGTGCATTGCAGTAATCTAGAGGTGAGAGGATCAGGGCTTGAATGGCTGAGCGCAGGGACTGTCCTGTGTTTCAATCACTTTTTACATTTTTCAGCATATGGAGGAGATCTCGACCCCTGGGGACGGATGATCTCACCTGGAGGCTTCATGAAGATATCATAAAGGAGAGGACACACAAGATGGCAGCTGTAGACTGGACCTCTTCCTCCCGTCTGAAGGGGGCCAGCCAACTATCTCCTCCCCCAAAAGGGATTGGGTTACCCATAAGGGCACTGTGAGGGCGACCCTAGGCCTTCCTGAGGGCTCTAAGTCCCCCTTCCTTTCCCTCCAGAGGGGCTCCAGGCATCTCTCCGTGGGGAGAGATGGGGGCGATGGGTCAGGAGAGGCCACATGGGAGTGATCCCATCCAGAGCCCTGGCAACTCTTTGATTCCAGGATGTACCAAGGCTCTGGCAAGGCCATGCCAAGATCCTTACTGAAGGGGGGACTTGGGGGGTTTTGGAGGGAGACCCCCCCCCCCATAGACCAGGCTCTGCCTGCAACCCAGCTGCAGGAACCGGCCATTCCTTGAGAAGGAGGTGGGGAGGGGTCCAACTCCCTGATGGCAGCTTCTACCTGGTTTGGGGGTGGCAGGGAGGGGGGAAGGGATCTATAGGGGGGTCTTGGGGAAAGGGATGGTGGGGGCAGTAGGCGGCTGAGGAGATCAGGCAGAACCCAGGATCACATTTGAGCCTTGGAGAGGATCCCTCTTGATCTCCTTCATCCAATGCTCCAACTGGCACAACTCTTGGACAGATTAATGGGGGGCGGGGTCTGGGTGAGCTCCCCCCCAAGAGTTAATGTTGACTCCAGCTCAGAAACAATAGTTCTTACTGTTGAGGGATTGTTTTTAATAAGTTAATTCTATAATGCTGAAGAATATTCAATTTCTTATTTCTAATATAAAGCAGGGAATCTAATCTGGTTACCATCCAGACAAAGAATAACATATCAGGGGTGGGTTGTTTCCCACCCCCCCAAATAATTAGCCCATTTGCATCTTGAAACACTAAAGAGTTTTGTGCAATAGCGAAAGAAGGCAGTGGCTTTACAAAGTGAAAAAATTGTGACTATTTGTTTGAACAAAAAATTCAAATTCTGGACGAGAAAAAATCTTTTAGCAAGAAAATGGATAGAACAGATTTAAATCAGTGGAGATTGAAAAGTTTGAATTTGGCATTTTTATTGAAAACATCTTCAATTCATATAGATTATGAAGGTAAACAAGGTGCCTATCAGGTGGCATGAATGATTTTTATGGCCCACCCAAAATAAATTTAATTTTATACAAAAGTGTACTGTTAACATTTGGTGGTTCCCATTTGATCAGGTGGGAGTTGCTGGAGAAAGGTTTTAATTCAATTCTGGATCCATTGTTGGATTGGAACAAGATTCCTTTTTCTTTTTAAACACTCCCCCCTCCCAGACACAAATTTCTCCTTCTGTCCATCCAGGAATTTAATTTCATCAACATTTGGACACCTCTCAACTTAAAACAGCAGGAATACACAATACATTTTGTCTGCCTCACATTTTGATATTCCAGATTTATTTTTAATATCAAGTTGCCCCGGGCTATCAAAGTTTGACTGTGAGTTCCTCAACTGTAGAAGCTGGTGTCTGTCATAATGGTGGTACAGGCTGGTTCTTTGAATAGGCAGCCCTTGCGGAGAGTTGGCAATGTCCACCAATGAAAGGAGTGCTGCACCTGTAAGGGGAGTCTTACCCTGTCCTTTGAGGTGCTCCTGCCAGATCTTTGGTGGGGCAGGAGAAACCATTGAAGCATCCTGGCGTGTAGTCGTGCCCACGGCACTGTGGAGATCCACGACATCGTCTTCCCCAGGAGCTGTGACAGGAGTGATAAAGGAACCTCCCTCATAGCCATGATGTGCTTGGCTAGTTGTTGAAGGCTGACCTGTCTCTCCAGACAGAGAAAGACTTGGCAGGTTACTGTATCTATTATGGTTCCAAAATAGAGGAAATTGGTAGTTGGAAAAAACAGCTTTTCTTGTCATTTACGGAGAAGCCATGCTCAAAAAGTGCCTGGATCATGACCCTTAGATCCTCCTCTGCCTGAAGAGCTGATGAGGACTGGATCAGAATGTCATCCAGATAACACTGGACTCTGATTGGGATTGATCTCAGGTGGGCTGCCAGAGCCGTCAAAATCTTAGCAAAGGCTCTCGGTGCTGATGAGAGGCCGAATGGCATGGCTCTGTATTGGTAATGATTGTTCGAATAGGCAAAGCGAAGGAACTGCCTATGCACAGCCCTGATTGGAACATGAAGGTAAGCTTCTGTTAAGTCTATTGAGGTGAGGAAGTCGCCCTTGCATGTACTGTCCAATATTGATTTGAGTGACCGCATTTTGAACTTGAATTTCAATTTCAATTTTCAATTTAATTCAATTTATATGCCGCCCCTCTCTGAAGACTCAGGGCGGCTCACAATACATTTAAAATCCTAATAAAAAACATTTAAAAATTTAAAACATTAAAAACATTGAAACTCATTCATACCATTCATGGCCAGATCTCACCAGATCGCAAGAGCGAGATCAACGGCCTCAGGCCTGCCCTGCAGTCACTTCGAACGTCGGTAAGGGCGACTTCCTGCTCTTCGAAAGGGCTGTTTGCCCTGAGACATTTGGCGACTCCTGAAGTCTGACCTATCAGGCTGTCCGTCCTGATGACTAGGATACGGCCGTTGAAACTGCTGGTAGTCGGAACCCTGGTCAGAGGTTCGAAAGGACTGCCTCCTACAATATGGAGACGGCCGGTGGTTCTCCCCTCCTGTAGAGTGAATGCAAGGCCTTACCTTTGCCTCTGGTCTCAACCAGGATAGGGTCCAGAACTTCTCCAAATAATTTGTTGCCTGTAAAGGGAGCTGAAGCCAATTTCCATTTGTTTTTGTTGTCAGCCTGCCAGTGCTTAAGCCAAAACAGGCAATCGGTAGTAATTAAAGATGCTATGGCTTCTGAGGCAAATTTGGCCGCATTCAATGTCGCATCTGCTGAAAACTCAGCAGCAGCTATTAATTTATTAATATCTTGGTGTACAATCACATCTTCCGGGGAATGCGTCCCTGCATGTGGCAAAGCCAGAGCAGTGAAGCACAATTGAAAAAGGAAGCTGAGGTGGCCACCTTCACTGCCCAGGCAGCCGCCTGATAGGCCTTATGTCATGACAATTCGTTTTTGTTGTCGTCAGGTCTCAAGCAATCTATTGCAACTGATGTCAATGCTGCCACCGGCTTATCCACCGTGGGTACCTGTAGAATTTCAGCCAGATCTGGAGCCACATTATAGAGCTTCTTTTCTGCTCTGGACGGAGGAAGCCCTGCTCCAGGGTTGTTCCATTGATGTTGGACAACGTCCAAAAATAATTTGGGTGATGGGACCACCTCAGCCTCAACTGCTAGCTCTTAAAGAGCACATGACCAGAACCCCACGGGCTAGGGGCAGGGGCAGGGTCAGGAACAGCCTCAGATTCCAAATTTGTAATGGATTTGGCCTTACGAAGCAATGGATTGAACAGGTCCGGTTTGAAAAGGCCTATAAAGGGGGAGGGTTCTGTATCCATCCCCTCATCTTCAGAAAAGGCCATAAAATCCTCCTCCTTGGCCGAGGAGTCACCACTTCTGATAGAATGGGCCACAGATGGGAGACTCTGAGGACCCATCCAAGTCTCCTGATGTACAGGGTGCAATAATGGAGGCTAATGGGAAGGAACCCCTGGAGAAGGTTGGTTCCTTTGCTGCAAGCCAATGGCTATACCTTGGGTAATAGCCTGAGAAATCAGTTGCTGCAAATGATCAGGAACTGCTGACCCATTTTCCTCCTGTGGGCGGATCCCCGCTGCCCTCGGAGTAAAGGAAGCTGCAGGCCCTGAAGTGGTATGCAGGCGTAGCTCTGCAAAACTTGCTGCAGGCAAATTGGGGTTTGCAAATACAAAGGCTTCCACTCTATCCAGAACCTCTCCTAAGGTTGGAGAAGATGGCTCCCTGATTTTGATGCCGTTCTGAGTCTTTTTCAGCCAATTTGGAGTCCCTCTTGCCACTCGAAGTGGCTGCCTGGCTCCTGATTGTCGCTCCCTTTGCTGCAACCCTCTGGCTGGAGGCCCCATACCTCTGACCCAGGGAGGCTGTAGGGCAAGCCCACTTGTCCCCTTTCTGGGCCTGTTGGCTGATGGAAGGCGCACAAGATGCCATTTTCCACCGCGATGAAGGCAAGCCAGCCTATGAAGGGTGAAGCTGCCCCGACTCTAAATTGCGTTCCCATGCGCTCTAGCTGCTTCAGTGTGCCCAGACGAAGTGGGCAGGGACTGGTTCCCTCTGCCCTCCGGTGGGAATGCCTGGGCCTCGGCTCAAACAGAAGCCAGCCTACAAAGGCCCTATCACTAACCACGGCTGGCAGGGACTTTGGCTGTAGAAAAGCTGGCACAACTCCGCTAGCCAGCGGACCAGCTAGCAGCCTGATGGCAAAAGCGATCCTCACAATTACAATAATAAATCTCTTCAAAAGCTCACGCTTAGATGATCACAGAATGAAAAGTGAAGCCGCTCATTCAAACACGTCTCTCTGCACTGAGGACTGAGCCGAACTGGGGAAGCACCAGGCGAGGAAGGAGGGACTCCATGTGCAAATTATGATCACATGCTCAGTCTCCAGGCAGAACAGAGCAACACCCATCCTATCCTGGATTCTCTCGATGCAGCTCCAGGGAGAATAACATATTTTTATTCCCTTTCAACCCCCTCCCCCAAGGCAGGCCCACACTGCAGGGGGGTGGTTGATAGGCAGGGACAGATAGAGGGAGAATAGGCCCATTTCATGGAGGAAAAGGCTGGGAAGGACCAGGGATTCCTCCCCATTTCATCTGCAGGGGATTCTGGAATTTTCCCTAATTGTCTTAATTAAAGGGTTAATCAAGAAGGGAGGGCCCACTTCCCCTCCTCCTTCCCTGCAGAAGTTTCAAAGGAACAGAGAAAATGGGGCTAGGATGGGGGTGGCAGCAAAGGAGGGAGCCTGGGGGTCACTTGGCTGGAAATTGAGTCAAATGTCACAAGGAAAAGAGGGGTCAAGAAGAACTGGCCACAAAGTTGGGGTGCTCCCTTCCGGAGGGAGGAATGGGAAGGAATGTCCCTCCTTCCCTTCCCTTCCCATTTGCAATTTCCCAAAACGTGGAAAAATCCTGAGTAAGATTTTAGCATTTGTGTGTGCTTTTCTTTTTCATTGCAATACTTTTTCAGGTCTCTGTAAGGAAAAGCTGCCCAAAATCTCCAAAATTTCCTTCTCCGGCCCCCTGTTCTTCAGCCACTGGACCTCAACGGGTAAGAGCCCATTGTGGTGCACGAGGAGGATGGTGTTGGGGGCAGCGGGTTCCATTTTGGTGGAGGAGATGGTGACGGTGGGCTTGGCTGGAGGGAAGGAAGGAAGAGAAGGAGGCACAGGAGAAGCACAGGAGGACCCAGAACAGAACACCAAGTTGGTTACTTCAGATGCCACATGGGACCGACTGACCATGTCCAGAGCCCTGGCAACCCTGATTCCAGGATGCACCAAGGCTTTGGCAAAGCCATGCCAAGATCCTTGCTGAGGGGGGCATTTGGGGGAATGCAGAGGGAGAAACCCCCCCCAGACCAGGCTCTGCCAGCAGCTGGCCGGTCTCCTTCCAGGTGGGGAGGGGTCCAAGTCCCAGATGGCAACTTGGCCGGGATAAGGGTGGCAGGCAGGGGTGTGTTCTACTTACCAGTTTGCAACGGGGCCGCGAGCACTTGCTTCGCTTGCACGCTCTTTTCCACAGGCGCAGAAGAATTTTGGTGACGTCAGGGTCAGTGGGCGGAGCCTCCCGCTGGTTTTACTACCAGTTGTATAGAACCGGTGCAACCGGGGGCAACCCAACACTGGCGGCAGGGAGTGTGGAAGGGATTGGGGGATCTTGAGGAAAGGGAAGGTGGGGGCAGACGGAGGCTTAGATCAGGCAGATCCCAGGATCACCACAGAGCCTTGGACTAGATCCCTCTTGATCTCCTCCTTCACCAAATCCTCTAACTGGCACAATTCTTAGATGGATTAATGGGAGGGTCTGGCTGAGCCCCAGTGGTGGGTTGCTCCTGGTTCGCAAGAACCAGTAGTAAAAATTTGCAGTAGTTGGGAGATCCGGTAATAATATTGGCTGGCCATGCCCCCGAACCGGTCCCCGGCCTGGTTGCCGCTCGCTTACCCTGCCCACCTCATCAGAGCCTTTTTTTTTTACTTTTAAAAGCATTTTTTTCTGCAACCTCAAAGTTGTAGAAAAAATGTTTTTAAAAGTAAAAAGAAAAAAAAATTGGCCACGCCCACCGTCACATTAACCCACCATGCCATGCCCACAAAATAAACTACACCCACAGAACTGGTAGTAAAAAAATTTAGAACCCACCCCTGGTGAGCCCCACAAGAGGGGTCCTTTAAAGGTTCACTCCAGCTCAAGAGTACTTTGCTAAGTGTTTCTCACTGTTGAAGGATTGTTTTTAATAACTTTATTTATTTATTGAACTTTATTCTATAATATTGAAGAACATTCAATTTGTTATTTGTAATTTGAAGCAGAGCTCTAATCTGGTTGCCACCCAGACAAAGAACAACATTTCAGGTGTGGGTTGTTCTTGTTTTTTTCATAATAAACCCATTTATATCTGGGAACATTAAAGATCTTTGTGGAATAGCTAAAAAAAAGGCAGCAGCTTTACAAAGTGAAAATCGTGAGTGAGCAAGAAATGCAAATTCTGGATGAGAAGAAATATTTCAGCAAGAAAATGGATGGAGCATTTTAAGTAAGTGGAAATTGAAAAGTTTCAAATTTTGCATTTTATTGAAAACATCTTGAACTCATATAGATTACTTTTAATAGTTGATTCAGCCTTTCATACTTCTAAGGACGCTAAAATGAGGACCCAGATTGCTGGGACTTTGTAAACTGCTCAGAGATAAAGTGGTAAAGCATTGTGGAATAGTATATCAATCTAAGTGGAATTGCTATTGCTATATACTTTCTCCTGAGCATGGATCCTTCTATGAGAAGTAAGATGACTTTTCTGAGCAAAACTCTTTCCACACTCCGTGCATTTATACGGCTTCTCCCGTGTGGAGCTTTTTGTGTCTTGTAAGTCCACAGCTCTCAGCAAAACTCTTTCCACACTCCGTGCATTTATACGGCTTCTCTCCTGTGTGGAGCTTTTTGTGTCTTGTAAGTCGATAGCTCTCAGCAAAACTCTTTCCACACTCCATGCATTTATACGGCTTCTCCCCTGTGTGGATCATCTTATGGGAAATAAAATGACTTCTTTGAGCAAAGGTCTCTCCACAGTCCGTGCATTTATACGTCTTCTCCCCTGTGTGGAGCTTTTTGTGTCTTGTAAGTCCACTGCCGTAAGTAAATGTCTTTCCACACTCCACGCATTTATACGGCTTCTCCCCTGTGTGCATCATCTTATGGGAAATAAGATTACTTCTTTGAGCAAAGGTCTTTCCACACTCCATGCATTTATGCAGCTTCTCTCCTGTGTGGCTCATCTTATGGGAAGTAAGACTACTTCTATGAGCAAAGGTCTTTCCACATTCCGTGCATTTATACAGCTTCTCTCCTGTGTGGCTCATCTTATGGGAAGTAAGACTACTTCTATGAGCAAAGGTCTTTCCACATTCCATGCATTTATATGGCTTCTCACCTGTGTGGATTCTTTTATGGCAAATAAGATTATATCTATGAGCAAAGGTCTTTCCACACTCCATGCATTTATGTGGCTTCTCCCCTTTGTGGATCATCATATGGGAAGTAAGATTCCCCTTTCTTTTAAAACATTTTCCACATTCCAAACATTTATAAGGCTTCTCTTTTGTGTCAATTGCTTTTTGAGAAGTAAGGAAGTTATTTCCAAGAGAAAGAATGAATGTCCCATTGTAATTTTGTCCGTTGTGTCTTCTTATAGCATCTTCTCCTTTGTTTTGGGTTAAATAGTGTTCATTTACTTGTACTTTAGCTTTGATTAGGTTCAATGTTTTCCCAACATATTTTTCCCTTATTTTTTCTTGCTGGGCAAGAAAGTCTTGCATCGGAGCATCAGTGGAAGATGAGCTTTCCCGATTCAAATTCTTTGACTGGTTTCTCTCATGGCTTCCTAATTCCATTCGAATTCCAAACTTCTCCCTTCCATGTTTAGCATTGATCACTTGGAACAGTTCACAGGAATCTTGATTCTCCTGCCCATTATTACCTTCAAAGGAAAAGGGAAACGAAAATAACAAGGTTAGAGAAAAAGATCAAAGCGTAGAAAGTCAAGTGAATTTCCTTCTGAATTTCTCCGAAATTCCATTAGGGTGTATGATTGCATGCTTACAGGGGTGTGATATAGACATGATGATTTCTATATTCATAAGTCATGAAAGCTTTGAAGATGTCTAGAAAACATCTCTTTCTTTACAAGTATCTATATATATGCAAATCTCAGAGTCCGTTTTGAGTTAAGGAATAGAATGGAATAACAGAGTTGGAAGGGATCTTGGAGGTCTTCTGGTACAACCCCCTGGTTAGGCAGGAAACCCTACACCACTTCAGGCAAATGGTTATCCTACATCTTCTTAAAAACTTCCAGTGTTGGACCATTTACAACTTGTGGAGGCAAGTAGTTCCACTGATTAATTGTTCTGTCAGGAAATTTCTCCTTAGTCCTGAGTTGCTTCTCTCCTTGATTAGTTTCCACCCATTGCTTCTTGTCCAACCCTCAGGTGCTTTGGAGAACAGCTTGACTTCCTCTTCTTTGTGGCAGCCCCTGAGATATTGGAAGACTGCTATCATGTCACCCCTAGTCCTTCTTTCCATTAAACTAGACATACCCAGTTCCTGCAACTGTTCTTTGTTTTAGCCTCCAGTCCCCTAATCATCATCATTGCTCTTCTCTGCACTTTTTCTAACTGAATGCAATATTCCAAGTAGGGCCTTACCAAGGCATTACTTGTGATCTTGATTCTATCCCTCTGTTTATGCAGTCCAGAACTGTGTTGGCTTTTTTGGCAGCTGCTGCACATGGCTGGCTCATATCTAAATGGTTGTCCACTAGGACTCCAAGATCCCTCTCACAGTTATTACTATGGAGCAAGGTACCACATATACTGTCCCTGTGCATTTTGTTTTTCTTGCCTAAATGTAGAACCTTACTTTTTTCAACATTGAATTTCATAATAATCAGGGGAAACATCCAAGGAGGAATTAGGAGAAAACTTAAGTATTATTGGGGTGGGTTAATTTCAGCAGAGACCTGTGAGAAATGAAACAATTTTGAAACAAGCTCCTTCTTCCCCGGTGTACCTTGGAGTAGCTGCTCCACGGTGTCCGTCTGGCGGGTGGGACCCCCGTTCAGCCCATTCCTTGATCCCAGCAATGAGACTTTGGAGCGAAATCCCTTGCTGAAGCCTCCCATTGGCTTGTAAACGTTCTTTGTGCTGAGACTGGAAAGGTTGGGAGCAGTGGCGGGTTTCAAATTATTTTACTACTGGTTCTGTGGGTGTGGCTAGGTGGGCGTGGCTTGGTGAGCGTGGCAGGGGAAAGATACTATAAAATCTCCATTCCCACCCTACTCCAGAGGAAGGTTACTGCAAAATCCCCATTTCCTCCCAATCAGCTGGGACTCAGAAGGCAGAGAATAGATGGGGGTGGGGCCAATCAGAATTTTTAATACTTTAATACTGGAGGCTTCAAGAATGGCTATTTCGCTGCCCCAAAGTCTCATCGGCTTCCAAGGGCTCTTTGGCCGGATCTCGTACAGGCATCGGTTCACAGAGAATGGAGGCCTAAATTACTTTAGTGTGAGATGACACAAGACCAGGAGTGAAAGATCTCAGGCTACTAATCTCACCTGATCTCACACTGCAATACTTTAGGCCTGTGTTCGTTTAACACAGGGGCCTGGTGGCTCAGCAGACTAAAGCAGTGTTATTAGCTGTTATTAACATGAGCTGTCTGCAATTACTGTAAGTTCGAATCTCACCAGGCTCAAGGTTGACTCAGCCTTCCATCCTTTCTAAAGTAGGTAAAATGAGGACCCAGATTGTGGGGGCAATAAGCTGACTTTGTATAAATATACAAACGTATGAAGGCTATTGCTTAACGCATTGTAAGCCGTCCCGAGTCTCCGGAGAAGGGTGGCATATAAATCAAATTAAAAAAAAAAAAAGAACTGAGGACTGCACGAGATCCAGGGCAAAAGTCTTTGAAAACAAAGAGGCCTTCCCTCTCTTTGCAAAGCATTTGGCCCTGGATCTTTTGCAGGCCTTGGTTAGCAGAGAACAGAGACCTAAAGCATTGTAGTGTGAGATCACGTGAGATCTTTTGTGCAAGATTTCCCACTAATGATCTCATGTATCTCTCACTACTTTAGGCCTCTTTTTTCTGCAAATGCACCGAAGTAGACAAAGGAACCAACGGCTCACCACATCATCGCAAGGTACCATATTTTTTGGACCATAAGATACACCTAGGTTTAGAGAAGCAAAACAAGACTCCCCGGCATCCAGAAGCACTGTGCGTTTTTGGTCTCCCAAACCCTCTGCGAGGAGGACAAAAATAGGACCCGCAGAGACTAAGACAAGGCCTGTTTTTGCCCTGCAGGGTGCTTCTGGACACCAGGGAGGGCAAATCAGGGACACACAGACGGTTTGGGAGGCCAAAACAAGGCACGCATTCGCTCTCTAAGATGCAGACATTTCCACCTACTTTTTTTTGGTGGGGGGGAGTGCATTTTATAGTCTGAAAAATTTATTTATTTATTTATTTATTTATTTATTTATTTATTTATTCATTCATTCGGCTTATATGCCACCCTATCTCACAATAGACTCAGGGCAGCTCACAACAATAAAAACAAAGCCACAATATAATAATAATAAAGTCTAAAAATTTAAAAGATTTAAAATTAACAGTAAGTCCCTGCGGGGTGGGGTGGGGCAATAGGTACGGTGAATGTTGCAGCGCCTCTGCTGTCATTCGTAAATGTGTCCAACGGCCATGGTGCTGCAACTCTCATAATTTCGGGACTGGGTCTCAAGTACTTGGGGGAGGGCTGGTCGTAACTTGGAATGGTCACTAAGTGAACTGTCATAACTCGGGGATTACCTGTACGCTAGGATGCTCTGAGTGACATTGCATGAGGCCTTTGTTCTTGAACTGGATTGGGAGAATGCTCTTCCATGGGTTGAGTGTGAAAGTTCTGTTCTCACATAATTTTGGAGGTTTCAGAGGACAAATGACAACACGCTTCTCTCACATGACCTCCAGAGGACACATAAAAGCTCACCTCGTTCTTCTCAGCCCCCACAGGTAAGTTCAAGGAGAAATGGAAAAATACAGATAATAAATGGCACAGAAAGCATCTAAGCAAAGAGACATTGACTATTTCCTTCCTTGGAGTATGAGGAGGCCAGATCCTTTCCTTCTCCCTCCCAGGAGACGATACCTGATTAGCGGTTTTTTAATTAAAAAAACTATCATCTGTTTTCTTGAACTCTTTGATTGGGGACTAGAGAACTCTTACCTAGAGAGACCACGTTCCTATGGTTTTCAAGCATGACTTCCGAATGCAGCATTTTCTGGTCAGGATCCAGCTGAGACCATTCCTCCTCAGAGAAAGACACAGCCACCTCCTCGAAGGACACAAGACTCTCCTGAACATGGAAAAAAGAACAGAACAGGAGAATTCACAAGATCTGTTCATCTTCATCAATGATTTAGACAAGAGGAGAGAAGGGGAACTAATCAAATTGGCAGACAAGACCAAGTTGATAGGAATAGCAACACTCAAGGTACAGAAGGATCCACAGATTGGGCCCCATCTAACAAAATGAAATCAACAGTGAGAAATGTAAGGTTCTACATTTACGAAAGAAAAACCAAATGGACTGGCATAGAAGAGGTGATACCTGGCTGAACAGTAGCAAGGGCAACAGGGGTCTTGGAGTCCACTTAAACATGAGTCAGCAGTACGCTACAGTTGCCAGGAAAAAACCCAACAGAATCATAGGCTGCATTAAGAGGGATAGAATCAAGATGACATGAAGTGTTAGTACCACTTTATAATGTCTTTGGAAGACCACACTTGGAATATTGCATCCAGGTTTGGTTGCCACAAGTAAGAAGATTCTTGAGACTCTAGAAAGAGTGCAGAGAAGAGCAACAAAAATTATTAGTTGACTGGAGGCTAAAACATATAAAGGAATTGGGTATGTCTAGTTTGAGGAAAAGAAGGATTAGGGGGTGACATGATAGCAGTGTTCCAAGAAGCAGTGGATGGAAACGATTCAAGGAGAGAACCAACCTATAAGTAAAGAGAAATTTCCTGACAGTGAGAACAATTAATCAATGGAATGTCTTGCCTCCAGAAGTTGTGGATGTTCCAACACTGGTGGTGTTTATGAAGAAATTGGACAGCCATTTATCTGAAATGTTATAGGGCTCCCGGTCTGAGCAGAGGGTTGGACTAGAAGACCTCCAAGATCCCTAACAATACTGTTATTCTGTTCCATTGTTCCCAAAGTCCCAAAACAAAGATATGCACTAAGTTAAATGGCTGTGTGTCACACAAGTCCTAATATTAGGTGAGAAAATGGGCAAATCTGAAAATTGCTTTCACTGAAGAAATATTTGGGGAAGTTTTATCAAGTTCATTGATTCTGCAGAACTGTCAGTGCCTTTCAGTGAAGTAATCCCACTCCTGGATCAACTGATCTATCGCTCTATCTATCACTGCTTGATCTAGTAGTCTGAGCCATTGGTTGAAAGGAAGAAAAGAAAGAAGAGAAAATTCCCTGGGAAAGTCATTTCTCAGCCTTTGCAAAGCGGGAATGTTTGATCTCCTAATTGAGGCTCAAATCAGAGGATTAGAAATTATTTTGTAGCCCGAAGTACCTGGATTACATGCTCAACACGGCCACCCCCTTTGGATTTTAATAGTTGGCTTTATTTTTTAATACGATTTGCTTTTTTTTTTTTTAATTTGATTTATATGCCGCCCTTCTCCGGAGACTCAGGGCGGCTTACAATGCGCTAAGCAATAGCCTTCATACTTTTGTATATTTATACAAAGTCAGCTTATTGCCCCCACAATCTGGGTCCTCAATTTACCTACCTTAGAAAGGATGGAAGGCTGAGTCAACCTTGAGCCTTGGTGAGATTCGAACCTGCAATAATTGCAGGCAGCTGATGTTAATAACAGGGCTTTAGACCACTGTACTATCCAAGGCTCTTTTTTTGAACTGCTGGTTATAAATAAGGCTTTTTAAAAATGGTAACGTGGCAATGTGAGTATTTAGTTATTTTTCATTAGCCTTGCACAATTCCGAGTCAAAGAATTACCCCCCAAAAAGGGTCTCTAGCAGTTCCTGTCACTGCGATACTTTTACTCTTGAAGGACTTTTTAAAAATTGCTTCTTGCAAAATCTCAAAGTTGAAGAAGTACATAGCAGAAAGAGGAAGCTATGCTGGCTGACAGGAACTTGAACCTGCTATTCTGCTCTGCATGTTGTGGAAGAACACAAAAATAATCCAGCCCAAACAAGGGGGGGAAATAGAAGGAGGGAACTCTCTGCACACCCGCTCCACTTCCTGAAGGGAGACTAGAAATCTAATCACTTTTCACTTTCTTACTTGATTTGGAGGTTCAACCGCTGTTTGATCTCCGTCATAAAAACCAGAAAGCTTCATTCTTTGTTTCTCTGTAATGAATAAATAATTTCAAAATAAATAATTAACAAAATAGGAGGAGCTATTCTATAGAAGAGAAGAGAGAGCGAAGGTAAGACAGATGGGAAATCGGAGGATCTTCCATTACCTCCTGAGTTGTCCTGACTTGGATCTTCCCAAGGGATCCTCTTGAAAAATAGCTCCTGAGGGGGATTTGATGGGTTCTTCTTTCCTTCAGGATCTCTGATCTCCACAGTGCAGCACTTCAAACAGGAGGAAGGAAAAAACAAGCAGAATTAATGTACGACACATGATACAAAGTGGATTCTTATATTTGGAACACAACCTCAAAGCCCCCAATATCCATCCGTGAGGTTGAGTGAGAAAACAAGGGAACACCGTCGTAGAAGAATGGGTGAATTTCCACATATGATGAATGCCAGAGAAGTTTGGGAAGGAGGGTGAAGTATTCAAACACTTTCTCTATTCCCTTCTGAGCTCCCTAAAGTCTCTCACCTGCAACAGGATCTGCTCCTTCTGCTCCTCCGCCTGGCTCAGGAGGAGGCCTTCCGCCAGGGCCACCGCCTGGGAGCTGGTCTCTGCTCCACACTCCCGCACCCAGCCCTCCATCTCTGGGGGCAGAAGGAACAGGAGATGCTGCAGAACCACCAGGTCCAGCATCTGGGCTTTGCTGTTCTTCTCTGGTCTCAGCCATTGCCTGCAAAAGCCATGGAGTCGGCTGCAAAGTCCTCGGGGACCCTCAGCCTCCCGGTATTGGATGGAGGTCCAGGACTGAACTTCTGAAGGGAGGATGGTTTCCTCCTCCAGGATCTTCTGCCCGGTTCTTGTCCAGAGCTTCCCCCCCTTCCCAGGCTGAGCAGCTGAAGGGCCTTTTCCGGCTCCCTCCTTTCCAAAAGGTGGTGTCTCCATCCTTTCTCTGTCCTGCAGAGCAACTCCAAATGGCTCCATGGACTCTGGTGGGTCTCCAGATGCCTTTTCCTTCATGGGACCATTTCTGGTGCTGCAGGACTCATCCCTGCAAAGGGAAGAAAAAGAAACGCTAGACTCACCCGCAGCCTCTCCGCCTCCTCCGGGGCTCCAGGCCTTAAGGAAAGCGAGTGCAAACTCCTAGAAAGGCAAGGCTCCAGTGGGCCATTGGGGAAGTGGCAATGGCAGAGGGCGCCCCCTGGTGGATTTGGTGCAAAGTGCCAGGATCATAGAAAGGGCAGGAAAGAGGAGCGCATAGGAGGGGGAAGGGAGAGGGCGGGGATGATGGGCTTGGGAGTAGGGGGAAGAAAGGCTCTTCTCCATGGCTCCCTGCCAGACAAAGGCTTCGACCTCTGTGCTTCTTTCCCCCCTTTTATATCAACCCAAATGCATTGAAGGAAGTTTTCATATTTCTTCTGTTGCGTTTCTAGAGCTGTTTGATTATTTCTTATATATAATGGAACTCCACCTCTACCTCTTTCATTCAGTCTTCTTATGAAGAGAAGAGAAGAGAAGAGAAGAGAAGAGAAGAGAAGAGAAGAGAAGAGAAGAGAA
>WNWU01000141.1:59924-107256 GCA_012654045.1 Ptyas mucosa
AAGAGAAGAGAAGAGAAGAGAAGAGAAGAGAAGAGAAGAGAAGAGAAAAAAAATATTCTTTCTGGCAGCCGCTGAGATATCAGAAGATGCCATCATGTCTGCCCTCCTCCTTCTTTTCATCCAACTAGAAAATACCCAGTTCCAGGAACCGAGTGTATTTATATGCCTTTTCTTTCTGGGCACCATTTGAGATTTACCTCAGGATGTTCCTGACTGTCTTCTCTGCTGTGAATCTTAAATTCATTTATATGGATATAAAACTAAAAGTTTGTGTCCGTATCTCTCTCTGTTAAGGATATTGGTGTGTTGACCAACCAGCAGAGCAAGTGCACAGAGAAACAGTACTGAGGTCTTCCAGCGGTGACGTCACCATGTTAGGGACGAAGGGAACGGATCTCCGCTCTCCAAGTCCCTAATATCTTCGATTTAGGAGCCGATTTAGGCACTAGAAAAAAGGGGAACTTCCGAGGACCTCGGGGAGGACAACAATCCCTCTGAAGGTTCAGGAAACCCCCCTTAATCCTGATTGAGGAAGAACCAGCCATCCCGGCTGGCCAGAAACGTTGACAGCTGACTAACTGGGAAGCGAAAATCAAATAAAAGAAGACATTGGTGGAAAGATCAAAAGAAAAAAAAGAATGCAAAAGGTACACTTACAATCCATAACTTGAGGATTAAAGGCGGGAGAAAGTGAACTCCAATTAAGAAGCGAAATACAGCTAAACAAGCAGTGACTGAAAACTAACAGGAGATGGAACCCATTTTGACAGTGACAGCGCATAAATTAACAACCGGCGAAATCGGAGGAAATCCAGAGGAAACCCAAGAAGGAAAAAGTAAACCCGGAGAAAATTTGGACTGTGGATAATTTGCTACAGAGGAGAGATGGAATTTAAGGAGAGAAAGGGAGTATTTTAACAGACCTTGCCCTTTGTGGAGGCAGCAACAAGGAAATCAACAAGCAGCCGTTACCAAAAGAGAGAGCAGAGAAAAAAAAACTCAGTTTAAAGTGGCAGTTTCGGATTTTAGGAACTAAACTAACTTAAACGTGATATTTCCCTTTGGACTTTTGGATACTGCATATTGACTTTTGGACGAGATTTGGACAACATTCAGATATTTGGATTTGGATTAGGATCTTTTGAAAGACACTCGGAATTTGACGGACTTTTAACTTAAAAGACATTGGGACACTAGACTTGCGAAGTAAATAGTAGAGACAATAAACAAGAAGGATACAAATTTGGGGAAAAAAGAAGAGAGTGACCTAGATGAAGAAGAATCAGCTGTGAAGTATAATTAATAGCAATCAAGTTTGATAATGAATTAAGTGATTAAAAAGTATAAAAAGTATTAACAATAAATGTACTGTTTTTGAAATTTCATATATAACTTTTAACTTAGTTTTATATTTACTTAGGAAATTATTTTGGTATTTAATTATCATATTGTTTTGTATGTTTAGATTTGAAGATTCTTATTAGACAGGTTAAGTAAATTAAGGATTGTAATTAAGGGTAATTGATATCTATAAATAGTAATTAATAATAAATTTAAATAAGATAGCAAGTAATTAATTATAAGGACAATCAATTGATGAATTGCTGGAGCATTAGACTTTTCCCTCACCCCCTCTGTTATGTATATAGGTTTTGGCGGGAAGTTTGAATTAACTGACCCTCAGCTGATTGGCTGACCACCACAGCTGCAGGGTATATAAGGGGAGCTGTTTCCCCAGGTCAGTTGCTGGATTCTCACCATACAATAAAGAGCTGTTGTCACTCACTGCCTGGCTTGCTGAGTCCTCATTCACCCAACATAACACCCTCCCCTTATACTCTCCCCCCTTTTTACTTTTTTTTGTGAATAATAGAGGATAAGTAGTCATTAAGATTTGATGAATTTTGCAAAATATTGAAAAGTGAAAGATTGAAGTTATAGATAAATTTATATATAGACAGTGACTGTGTGATAAGGAAATTTATCCTAGTTGTTTATTTCCTTGGGATTACTGAAAGTTATAAATTGAATATAAAGATCAATAGAGATATAACAGCCCAAATAGTAATCAGTATATGAAACTCTGGGAGAAGATAACACAAGAAATACTAATGGCAACCACGGGCTCAACAACAATCACTAAGTCAAGCAAGAAAATACCACCAAACCAGATGATACTGACGGCCTCTCCAGCACAACAAAAATCAGTCGAAACCATGGAAAAGGATAAGGCAACCCCTACTCTTAGCATGCAAAACATCCACTCCGTACTAACGATGATCCAGGAAGGAATGAATAGAATGCAGGAGACCATGGTCCACAATCATGAAGAGACAAGGAAAAATCACGAGGAACTTAGGATGGATGTGGGGGAGATAAAAGATAATATTAGGAATATGGATGAGAAGATAGGAAAGATACAACAGAACATAGAGGAAAATGAGCAGAGGATTCATAAGGTGGAGGAGAGAATAGAGTATACGGATAAGAGAATGGAGAGGATGGAATACAACCAAGCGGCCACAAATAAGGAACTGGAGGACTCGTTATCATATCTCAAGATGGAGAAGGCATCCTTCTATTTAAGGTTTCAAAATGTAGAAGAGCAAAAGGAAGAGGACTTAGGAGAAATCATGACTGGGATACTTTCAGAAGTGACCCAGAGGGACAAGGAAGAGATACGAAGTGGAATAGATGAAATCTATAGAGTTCATACGAACTACGCTCGGAGAAACAAGTTACCCAAAGAAATACATATCAGATTCACAAAAAAATCCATAAAAGAAGAGATCTATAGGAAGATGAGAGAAGACACAACTATCTATAGGGGAAAAGAAATTTTAACTCTCAGATACCAAAAAGGACAAGGGACCAAAGAAAGAACTACAACTTCCTAACAGCACAGTTGAATAAATTTAAAATAAAATTCCGCTGGCTAATACCGGAGGGTCTACTAATCTCCTGGGAAGACAAAAAATATAGAATTGACAACTTAGAAAAAGCACAGGATTTTTTCGATCAGCACTTCGTACTGGAGGAGGAGCTAGAGAGCAGAGAAGAACAGGAACTCAAGAGGCAAGAGGAACAGCGGACAGAAAAAGAAGATAAAGATCAAGAAGAGGAGAGAAGAATGGATAAAGAAATGGAGAGAGAGGGAGTGAGGGAAAAGATGCAAAGAATCACTAGGAACACAAAAAGTCTGAAAACAACGAACAGATAAACAAACAGGGATGGAAAAAGAGCTAAAAATTATTTCAATTAATATAAACAGACTTAATTCACCAGCCAAAAGAAAACAGACATTCACAAAACTTCAAAAGCTAGAAATGGATATCATAACCCTTCAAGAAGTACATATTAAGACAGCACCAAAAACTACTGGAAAAATCAAAGATTAGGAAGACTATACGCATCTTTAGGAGACCAAAAAAAGAGAGGAGTCGCAATATATGTAAAGAAACACTTAAAAACAAAACAAATATATACAGACACAGAAGGACGCATATTAATAATAGAAATACAAACAGAACCCAAAACAATATTGTTAATATCTATATACGGAAACCAGAGTGATTTTTTCAAGAAACTACATAATATAATTAAAGACCTGGAATACGAAACTATCTGCATGGTAGGAGACTTCAATGCAATTATGGACATAGAAAAAGATTATCGGAGCAGCAAACAAAGTAAGACCAGAAAGAAAACACTACCGGATCCCTTTAAAGACATGATCAACGAATTACGCTTATACGATGCATGGAGAGAGGCAAATAAACAAACAAAACAGTATACATATTATTCGAACCCACACCAGTCATGGTCCAGGATCGATATGGCTTGGATGACTTCAGATCTCAGAGAGGAGATAAAGGACATCAAAATAACAGCGAATACTTGGGCAGACCATAACCCCATTAAAATAGTATGGAAAGGCCATCGAAAGCAAAGGAGGTGGATGATGGACACAGGAACAATAAAAGATAAGGAATACATACAGATGATTGAGAAAGAAGTTAAAATGTCCCTCCAAATAAATACTAAAGAACAGACATCGCTTCAGAACTTATGGGACACAATTAAAGCATACATAAGAGGTCTCACCATCGCGTACATGGCAAAAAAAACAAGCAAAGAGAAACAACAGATAAGAAATAATCTGCTAGAAGAACTCAGAATATACGAATTAGAACTGCAGAAAGAACCCCACAATAAAACAATAAAAGAAAAACTAAACCTCACCAAACATAAAATTAATCTAATCACACAAACAGAAATTGCACAGAAAATCAAGCTAGCAAAACAGAAACATTTTGAGCATGCAAACAAAACGGGGCGCTGGCTAGCGTATAGACTGAAAAAAGAAAAAGAAAGGAGAACAATATTTCAACTATAGGACCAAACAGGACAAATTCACCATACTAATCTAGATAAAAAACACATAGTTAAAGAATTTTTTCAAAGCCTCTACAAACAAGAAGAGATACCGGATGAAGACATTAAGGAATACCTATGTAAAACAAACATTACAAAATTAGAGGAGTCCCACAGAGAAGCACTAAATATACCAATCACAATGTCCGAGCTAGTGGAAGCAAGGAAAAAGCAGAAAAATAACAAAGTCCCAGGCCCGGACAGAATACCAACGGAGTTCTACAAAAACTGTCAGCATGCAATGGATGAACTGTTACTCCAGGTCCTCAATGAAGCACGATTAGAAACAGAAATCCCCAAATCTTGGACCGAAATCATTATTACACTCATCCCCAAAGAGGATTCGGACCCCACACAAGTCAAAAATTATAGGCCGATTTCATTGCTCAATGTGGACTATAAACTGTTTATGCTGGTTGTAACACAAAGATTGAAAATAATTATTCACAAATACATACATACAGATCAAAACGGCTTCGTCCCAAGAAGACAGATTAAAAATAACATAAGAACAATTATCAATGTCCTGGAATATTACGAGAAAAGAGTTGACAAACAGGTAGCCTTAATCTTTTTAGATGCACAGAAGGCATTCGATAATTTAAATTGGAACTTCTTAATATTACAACTAGAGGCCATGGATTTCGGCAACAAATTTCTACATATGATCAGAAAAGTATACTCTTCCCAAACGGCTAAAATTATGATTAATGGGGACATGACTGATAATCTGGATATACAAAAAGGTGTGAGACAGGGTTGTCCCTTATCCCCACTACTGTTCATAATCTCACTGGAAATACTATTAAATGAAGTCAGGAAGGACACGGAAATAAAGGGCCTGAGAACACGAAAAGAAGAATATAAGTTACAAGCCTTCGCTGACGACGTGGTATTCATAATGGAGCAACCGGAAACAACAGGAATCAAACTTTTAACGAAGATAGAGGAATATGGAAGAGTGGTGGGGCTCAAAATTAACAAACAAAAAACTAAAGTACTAACAAAGAATTTGACAAAGGTACAGGAGACAAAATTAGAAGACACATTAGGAATACAAATTGTAAAGAAAATAAAGTATCTAGGAATCTGGCTTACCGCTAAGGCAATAACAATTAGAGAAGACAACTATAATAAACTAATGAAACAAATTAGAAAAGATCTGGAAATGTGGAACAAATTACAACTGTCATTTTTAGGGAAAATCGCATCCATAAAAATGAACATATTGCCCAGATTACTCTACCTTTTTCAAGTAACTCCAATTTGGCCAGGAAAGAATTTTTTCAAGGACCTTAATAAAACAATAACAAAATTCATTTGGAATGGGAAAAAGGCCAGAATTAAAATAAAGTGTATGCAAGATACCCGGGAAAAGGGAGGATTGGGCCTACCGGACTGGGAGCTATATTATAAAGCAGCATCTCTAAATTGGATAAGGGATTGGATAGACCTCAAGAATAAAAGAATGCTACTACTAGAGGGTTTTGAATTACAACGCGGCTGGCATGCCTTTCTGTGGGAGGGAAAGGACAAACATCATGGATATTTCCAACATCATCAGAGAATCACTGTACAAAACATGGCAAGAGATTAGAAAGCACTACACCAAAATTCCACGATGGTTATCGACTATGGAAGCATTAATCTACCCCAACGCCATGGATATAGAGAAAATGAGGAGTTATAAAGAATTATTGAACAATGAAGGAGATTTACAAACAAGACAAGAATTAAAAAATCAGGGTATAGACATTGATTGGTGGCCATACCGGCAAATAGAATCAAGATATAAAACAGATCGGGCACAATACGGATTTCAAAATGAACCAAACAAAATGGATAAAATATTACAAAGTACAGACGAGAAAATGATAACCAAAATTTATAAGTATCTATTAAAATACAAATTAGAAGAGGAGGTGGTTAAAGAGAACATGATAACGTGGGCCAAAAACATAGGATATAATATTGAATTGGACAATTGGGAAAAATTGTGGAAGATAAATTATAAGTTGATAATGTCTATACCCTATAAGGAAAACCTCTACAAAATGTTCTACCGATGGCACCTCCCACCGGCGCGCCTGGCCAAGATGTTCCCCAATACGTCTCCAATGTGTTGGAAATGTAAATCACAGAAAGGGACATACTATCATCTCTCGTGGTCATGTCGAAAGGCAAAACAATACTGGCAAGAAATTAAGATAATAATTGAACAAATTATAAAACAAAAACTGGAAATGAGGCCAGAAATCTTTTTATTGGGAATAATCACAGCACAATACACCAAAGAAATAAAATACCTGATCATCCATATCCTCACAGCAGCACGTATACTCTTTGCCCAACATTGGAAATCTGAACAGTTACCTACAGAAGATAAAATAATCGCCAAAATCACAGAATGTGCAGAAATGGACAAGCTCACAAAAGAACTGCAAGAGAAAGACGATACTGATTACTATTTAGGGTGGCAAAGATGGTACGCCTGGTTGGAGGCAAAAATAGGAATATAAGGATAACTTTTGACCATTCAATAGAAATGTATAGAATGAAATAAAGAGTCAATTATATATAGATATATACAATCATGTAAATATGTGAACATAGATACGAATAGAGGAAAATAAGAGAAATAGGAAAATAACCCACTGATGTAGTAACTTTAAGAGTCAGTCATAGGACTGAATTGATGTTTGTTTGTTTTGTATGTTGTCTTAATGTATTTATGTTTGTTTATAATTTTTTTAAATTATTAATAAAAACAAAAAAAAAGAGAGAAACGGTACTGAGAGCAAATGAATACAATACATACAAACTGGTTTTAACAAAGCTTTTACTTTGTAGTGGAAAAAATAATTGCATAATCTTTTAATCCATCCAAGTCTTTAGCCATTCAAATCAGTCCAAAGTTACAGATATCTTCTTACCAGACAAACAGCAGTTGGTAATAAACAGCAATTCAACGCTGGTAACAAATCATGATGGTAGCAGATCCATCCACGTCTTTACACACGATAGTAACAGTTCCAACCAACAAGACATTCAACAATGACTATAGCTCAGCTCTTTTCTTATATACAGTTTACACTAGTAATTATCCACTTAAAATAAGTGAAGTCAGCGGTGCAATGACTCAACAGTACAATTATGATAATTGCAGTCAGCAGTCAATTACAATGACTCAGCAGTACAATGACTCAGCATTATATCTTAAAGTTACAGAACTCATTTACAGTTATAGAACACATATATTGCCTGAACAACTTGTTAGGCTTACACCACATCCTAACATTCTCCCCTTTGGACAGGCTAATATATACTTGTTCAAATTCTCAAGCCATAGCTTTCGCAACACATTTTATGTTTAATTGCACCCTGCACTTTAGTGAAATTATCAGCAACACCCTCTTCCTTTGGACAGCAGCTGCGTATTTCCTCCATATTAAACCTCTTCGGTTGCAGCTTCCAGTCGGGGGTTTCGATTTTATCTCCTGATAGTGTCGGAAGAAATATCAGGTCTAGTTCCAGGAAGGGAATAAAATGGAGGCTGCTTAAGAAAGGAGGTTGATTGACGGGTGGAACCAACAATGGTCTGCAGTTAGAATTGAAGAGAGTCGGAAGGGACCTTGGAGATCTTCTAGTCCAGCCCCTGCTCAGGCAGGAGATCTGTTATGTATCTAATTTTGGAGGGAAAATTAAAGCGGGAAAAAGCTCGATGATCATTGGCTAGGACACTTGGCAAGTAGCTATGAAAGGAGAGCTGTCAAACTGCAAAGTTGCTGGATTCCCACTGTACATTAAAGAGTTGTTGTTCACCAAGACCTGTCTCCTGTCTCCTCATTCGCCCTATCTAACAAGATCCATCTTATACCATCTCTGATAAGGGGCTGTTCAGTCTCTTCTTAAAACCCTCCAGTGATGAAGTGCGCGCTGCCAGTTAATTCTCTTCCCTGTCAGGCAGTTTCTCCTTAGTTCCATGTTGCTTCTCTCGATGGGTTTCCACCCATTTGTCTTCTGGGGCTTTGGGGGATAATTTGGGCCCCTTTCCCTTCTCTGGGGCAGCCCCCCAAACGCTTTTCCGGGGCAGCTGGGAAAGGAGCCGAATGAGGGGGAGGATTTTGGTGCCGTTTCTGCAGCGTCTGGAGATCCAGAGGCTCCTTTTGTGGGTCTTTTGTCCTCTGAGGCAGTGAGGGCTGAAACAGCGGCCGCCTTGGACCCCGATCCCATCAGAGAAACACTCTTATTTTCCTCCCCGCATCTCCATCCCTCATTTCCTCTCCGGGAGGTCGCCTCCTGGGTCTCCGCCTCCTGCAACCGCCACCGCCATCCGGGCTTCCGAGGCACAAATAAGAGTTTCTTTTCCCCTCCAAGCTGAGCTTTTGTTAAAGGTGATGGTTCTAACCCAATAACTTACTGACCAAAAAGTAATTTTTAGACCTTGGATAGACCCTAGGCCTCTTTATTTAAATAACAAGTAGCCTATGTTTTACTTCAACAGATACACAGCTGGAACAGAAATGATTACCTCAGAGAGTTCCCTTTTATACCGAAGGGGAGGAGTCATGGAATCAAGTAAGGTTATGATAATGAGGGGGCATGTAATATGGTTAACACTTGAAGAACAGTAAACAGATAGGGATACAGATAAGGTATAAATGAAGTTAGACATTTTACATAACAAAACCCCCTCTAAATGTCTAACTGATGGAATGCATATAACACATATACTGTATATATACATATATACACATTAAATTTTGGTGGACATAAAATACACGTATTATGTACAGACATAGATTTTTGACGTGAGGTATGAGTGTTGCTTGTTGGGTAATGTTGTGTCGCAATGTATAGCTTTAATAAATCCGATTTCTGAGAATTGTCTAACGTGTTTAAATTTAATGTCTATGTGCCTCGATCTCTGTCCGATAGCATCAGAATTTGAGATTTCAATGGCAGCTTTATTATCCTCATAAATGACTATAGGATATGATGGTTCTGTCCATATGTCATTAAGCAAATCTTCAAACCAAACTAGGTTGTTAGCTGCTTTGGAAAGGCAAATGAACTCTGCCTCAGTGGTGGAGGTAGCTACAAGTTTTTGTTTTCCGGTATACCAGTGAATTGAACTGTTATTTAGAAAGAAAACGTATCCAGAAGTAATCTTTCTACTTTCAATATCTCCTGCCCAATCGGCGTCCGCATAACATGTTAATTTGGGTTTTGTAGAAAAGTTAGTTTCAAGGCATAGCTGGGCATTAATACTATGTTTTAGATATCTGAGCAATTTTTTTATGGCATCCCAGTGGAATGTCGTGGGTTTGCTTACATGTCTGGATAACAAGTTAACAGCTAAGGCAATGTCAGGCCTAGTCCAATTTGCGATGCAAAGTAATGATCCAATTGTGGATCTGTATAATTTGTTGTCAGGAAAGGGTTCTGCTTCATTGTACATATTTTTCAAAAAATCTTGTTGCATTGGAGTTTCACAGGGCTTTGCTTCAGACATGTTGCATTTTGATAAAAGTTCTATTATTTTTTTTTTGTGATAATTGATAACCTTTGATTGTTTTATTCACTTGAACTCCCAGGTATTTGTCTATTTTTCCTAGTGATTTTAATGAGAAGTGTTTTCCTAATTCAGATACAAAACTATCACATTTGGTCTTTACTTATATACAATATGTCGTCTACGTAGACAAGGATGCCTTCAAAGGATCCTTTCTCTCTTTTGGTAAAGAAGCATTTGTCAGCAGAGGTGGCAGTGAAACCCATTGAATTGAGGACTTTAGCCAGGCTAAAAGTCAGTTGCCTTATACAGTACGTTGTTGTCCTCGAGTGTCTTGATTCTGTAGACCCACTTTGTCCCTATGGGTTTTTTGTTCTCTGGTGTTTATGCTGGTGAATATACATGCAGTACCTGGAGACTTTTCATTTCTTTTTCCATTGCTCTTTTCCATTTTTCTCTTTCTTCTAGGGGGAGTTTAAGTATATCTTCATATGAGTTGGGTGTAACGGTGTTGTTTTGGATAGACATGATGTAGTCCTCAAGTCTTTTTGGTATCTTGTTTCTAGTCTCTCTAATAGGTCTATTTGGTTCGAGTGTGAATTCAGTCTCTTCGTTGGTGAGTTTATCCAGGCTCAAAGTGGAGTGATCTTCCTTCCATTCCTTGACTTTTATTTCATTGTGTTTGGGTTTGTGTGTTTCTGATGTCTTCTCCCCTTTGGTGATTAGTTTTTTATTTCCTTGTTTCTGTGTGTGAGTGTCTTTATTGGCAAAAATGTCATTGGAGTGTAGCTTTGACCAATTTGAGTTTTCATGGAAGTCTGCTGATCTGGATATAACAAATTTGTTATTTTGATCTATGAATCTGAAACCTTTTGTTCCTGGTTCATATCCCATAAATCTCATTCTTTTTGATATTTTGTCTCCCTTTTTCCTTAATTGTCTGGGGATATGAATATTTAATGTGTAATTTGAGTAATGTAATGCTTCTGACCAAAATGACTTTCCCATCCCAGCATCCTCAAGGACACACCTCATCATAGTTTGGAGTACACCGTTTTTTCGTTCTAAGACTCCATTTGGAAAAGGCGAAAAAGGAGATGTAGTAAAGTGTAATATGCCTCGCTCTTTTACCCATCTAGTGAAGTCTCTGGCCATGAACTCTGAATCTCGATCAGTCATTAGTTGTTTGATTTTGATATTGTGTTGTAATTCTATTCTTTTGTAAAATTCCTTAAATCTTTGGAATGCTTCATTTTTGTGTTTTAGGGAATATACATAACAATATCTACTGAAATCATCAACAATGGTTAGGAAAAATCTTTCTCGGTATCTAATGGAAGGCCTTAGTGGGCCTACTAGGTCCATGTGCACCAGTTGGAATATAGATTCAGTTGTTCGACCTGATTTTCTTGGTCTTGCTTTTACTTTAATTTTAGAACATTTGCAAACAGAACAATCTAAGTAATTGTTACAATTTTTTACTTTTAAACCATCGGCGTAATCTAACATCTTTTTTACAATTGGGAAACTGATATGCCCTAATTTTCTATGGAGGAGATGGGCACAATTGTCGTGCAAGGGTTTGCCTATAGATATTTTACTTTCACATGGTAAATTACATTTGTCAGTTTCTTCTGCCTCATCAATGGTGTTTACGTTAATGCTCCCCTTTTTATTTTCTTTGGGTGTAAAGTAAGGTAGCCCATCGATTATGATTACTTCTCCAATGTTTTCCCCTTGATTTGATAAGTATACTCTGCCTTTCTTAAATATTATTACGGTGTTTGTGTCTTGTGTGATAGTTGTTGCTAGTACGTTGTATGGAATGTCTGGTGTATGTAATACCCCCTCTATTTCTCCTATTCTGGGGATAAATATGTTTCCTTTACCAATTACCTTGGCTTTACTCTGGTTGGCTACTTTAATTTCAGAATCTGTTTTTATAAGGGAGGTGAATAACTTAGGGATCATATGAGGAGTGGTTAGTGGCTCTTGAGTCAAGGAGCAACATATTCTTGTATGTCCCTAGCTTGGTGTTTTCATGTTTAAAGCTGTACATTGATTCTGTGTGTCTATCTCGTGAGCTGTTTCTATGCTCGTTATTTTTCCTGGTGATGGGAGACCAACCACGCTCCCTTCCTCTAAACATTCTGTTATCTGGTGAACTCCCGCTTATGTGCCTTTTTTTATGATCGGGTCTTTCCTTGTGTTCAGTGTAACCTTTGTTTCTGTGGTTTCTGGGGCAATCCCTTTTTAAATGGTTCCTAGAACCACAAGAAAAACATTCCTGTGTATTATGTCTCCTATCTTGAAATTCAACCCTCTTAATAGGCCTGGGTTCTCTTCTGGATATATTTCGGGCTCTTCTTAGGTTGTCTTCTGCAATTAATCAGTTTGTGAGTGTGCTCAGTGATATTTGCTCTATGCTCAGGCTATCTAATTGTGTTATGTAGTGGTCCCAGCTAGAGTCTAATGAATTTATGATGATGCTCATCATGCTATCATTAGTTATTGTTTCCCCTCTTTGTGATAGTTCAGCCCTTGTAGCATTAAGTTTCAATAAGTGTTCGCTCATCAGAACCCCTGGCTTGAGCTTTGCAGAGTGAAACTCTCTGGATATTCTAGTGGTGATAGCTCTGCTTTGACTATAGAATAAACCATATAACTTTTGTATGACTTCATATACAGTTAGGCTGTTGTCTATGCTAGGGTACATAGTTGGAGGTATACTAGTTAATAATAGACAGAAAGCTTTGTGATGGATACAGTCAATATCGAAAGACCAGGGCTTCCTGGGGGGTTTAGAAATTAAGAATAGTAAATTTTCTTTCATAAAAATAATCTGTAACTGTTGACTCCATTCTAGAAGGTTTCCCTCATCTATTTGTAATATTGGAAAGTTAGTGGGTAATGTTCCTGAACTGTTAGAATAATTATTTACTATGGGTAGCTGTCCATGGTCTATGATATGAGTGAATTCACAGTAGGGCAATGGGATACTAGAACTAATGCAAAAAAAACTGTCAGCAATTTTTTTTTCTACTTTTGCAGGAGAGTACTGAGCATGCGCTAAGGCCATTTTGCGCTGGGATTCATCTGGTGAGGAGCTTGCGGCTGCGGCTCCCAGGCCTAGGCCCAGGCCTGCCAAAGGAACACTGAATTCACTCCCTGCACACCTGGACTCCACACTGGTCGCAGGAAGCTGTCTCTGGGTGGTCGGATTTCCGGCGAAGGCTGGCAGAAGACGCGGCGGCATGGTGGCCACGGAACAAAGACAACGGAGGTTTGAGGCTTCCGTGGCGGCGGCAACGGTGACGGTGGTGGCTGACCCCGGATCATGGATGCTGGCTCCAGGATAGACAGAAAAGCCTGGCGGAGGTCATAGGATGCGTGAGTCTCCTGTTTGGTTTTCTTTTCTTGGGTTTCGTTCCGTTGGTAGTGTGGGTGGTGGGTTCGAGTCTTGCGTCATGATTGGATTGTAAGCGGTTGGTGTTTTTTTCTTTTCGCTGTAGTTTGTCTCATCTTTAGGTGATGTAGGAGTTGGTATTTCGTTGTTGGTAGTCACTATGGTGTATGTTTGGCTTTCGGGTTTCTTTTTATTTTTTGTGATTGGCTCGGGCGGGTTAAAAGTGGAGCCGTATGCTTTCTTTAGGGTTTTGATGGCGTTTTCTATTTCGAGCTTGGTAGGTGAGCTCATATTGTTTTGTGTTTGTTTTTTACAGTTTTTTTCAGTTTGTTCCCTGTTTATTTCGGGGTTTTGGTCTTTTTGCGCTGTTAAATTTAAATGCCGGCTTTCTATTGGTTGATGGCCATTCCAAGATGGCTGCTGGAGAGAAAGTGCGGGAACGGATTCTGCTATCTCTTGGTCGTCCGACTGAGGTAGCATATCTGTCACTGAGGTGATGATTTCTTGAATCATCGTTGGGGCTTTAATGGTTGTTTCACAGCTTCTCAGGAGGTTTTGGAGGCTAGCGATAAGGCTTTTTTCGCTGGCAGGCACCTCCATTAATTTTAGTATGGACAGTCTTAGTTCATTACCTCTTAGTAGTGTTTCTTCTTGTTGTTCCTCGTTTCTGAGCAGTGAGTTCAGATTACTATCCTGCTAACTTTCAGTCAATGTAATTCTTGTGACATCTTTAGATGTCAGTTGTGCAGCCATTTGCTTTGTGAATGCTCTTGTGTTCACTCTGGTTATATTTTCAGAGTTATCATTTGGTTCAGTCATTATTTAGAGTTATGGGTAACCATCCTCTAGCTACCAATTTGTTAAAGGTGATGGTTCTAACCCAATAATTTACTGACCAAAAAGTAATTTTTAGACCTTGGATAGACCCTAGGCCTCTTTATTTAAATAACAAGTAACCTATGTTTTACTTCAACAGATACACAGCTGGAACAGAAATGATTACCTCAGAGAGTTCCCTTTTATACCGAAGGGGAGGAGTCATGGAATCAAGTAAGGTTATGTTAATGAGGGGGCGTGTAATATGGTTAACACTTGAAGAACAGTAAACAGATAGGGATACAGATAAGGTATAAATGAAGTTAGACATTTTACATAACAGCTTTGCCTGCGGCTGTTACCCAGTAGCCTCCAGCATGGAAGACCAGGAGATAGTGGCTTTTTTTCCTTTTTCCTTCCAGTGGCTTTTGTTTCTCTTCTTGGCTTCTCTGTTTCTTTTGGGGTGCAGAGAAGGGGGGGCTTTTGTGGGGGAACCCACGTTTTCTTCCTCCAAGAGTCTTAATAAAAGAGAATAAAAAGGAGCCTTTTGCATCAGAGCCGCTTCCTCTTCCGCAGCTGAAATAGGCAGATTCCTGGGGAAAAGCTCCAGATCTGCCCTTTTATATGGGGAGAATGGAATTTCTTCCAAAATGTTACTTTATATCTTTTTTTCTGTAGAAGAAAGTATAGATTCTTATACAGCTTGAGATGGTGGCAAGATTACAGATTAACAGGAGCTGGAAGGGACCGTGGAGGTCATCTAGTCCAACCCCTATCAAAGATCTCCACAGAAAGGAGCGGGAAGCGGAGGAGAAACGGCCAAACTTTATTCCCGGATCTTCATTCGCCGCTGCTTTGCCGGGAAAAGGGGGACCCTGACCCTTAGAAAGAAAGAAGGGGGGGTGTTCCTACACATTTGGGGTCGAGGAGAGAAACCTGAAGGAGCCAGTTCGTCCAGATGTTCCGAGCAAGGGAAAGGCGTGTTTCAAGGAGGGAAATTGCCTTTCCCTGGTTTAGCTGAGGGCTTTCCGTGGGTCCCTTCGGATTGGGGGGTGTCTGTGTGTGACCCCCAATTTGTCCTCGCTGGCTGGGGCTGCCCCTCCTCCCTTATCATCCAGCAGAGTCACTGTTCCTATGGCAGAATCTCAACACTTATGAATGGAGGAGGGGGAGTGTGTGTGTGTTCTGGCCAGAGGCTTCCAGCACCAGATTAGGAATGGGGTGGGGGGAGGAGTTGTTAAGGGGGGTGTTGCAAAAACAATTTTGCCAAAAAACCTCTTTTTTCTTCTACTTTTGGCGTTTGTGGATTCAGGTCTGAAAATGCCTCATTTTCCGTCTTTCACTTTCACTGCAGGAAACTTTGGGGCTCAGGCTCCAATTCGGGGTCCCGAAGATGCCACTCCCACCTAGCCACGGGAGGGGGGAAGAGGGGGGTCCGGCTGCTTCTTATCCCACACTGACTGCCTTCCCGCGACCCCCACCCAACTCTGCCACAGGGGGGAGAGTGTCTCTCTTTGTCCTGCAGGGAGGAAATGCAGCAAGCAAGGGGTCGGAGACCACATGGAGATGAAGGCCCGCTTCTCTTGCCCTCTACGCCTTTTCCCACAAGTGGGGTCCCAGCCCCTTTCTTCCCCCTAGGAGCACTGATGGCCCGTCAGAGCCCCTCTTCTTCCCCAAAATAGCCTCCTCCTAATCGGGGGTCTCCTTCTCCCCTTCGCTTTTGGGGATCTGGGCCAGTGCCCCCACCAGCAGCATCAGGGGGAACCCAGCAGAGCCCATGGATGCTGCCCCACAAGCGCCCCCAAAGAGAGAGGAGAAAGATGCAGATGCTCCCAGCCCCAGAGGTGGAATGGGGGGGGAGTCTGGATTGGGGGGGAGGAGTTTTCCTCAGACTTCGGAATTGGGAGGTCCCAGAAAAGCTGGCGGACCAATGTGAAATCTCCCTTCTGCCGCATCATTGGTCTCCGGGCAGTCTCCCTTGACTTCACCCACTGAAGGAGATAGTTCAGCGCAGAGAGAGAAGCGGGGAAAATGGGAGGGGGTCCCTTCAGTCTTGGGGAGCCGCAGCTCAAAGGGGGGGGGTTCATGGCAACTTTGGAGTGGAGTACGGACTTCCTTTTGCCTCCCTTCCTGGATCCTGCCTGGAGGGGGGGGTCTGCTGTGGATGATGAATAAAGGGGAATTGCCACTGAGGACTTTGGGGGGGGTTCTCTGAGCGGGCTGAAATAGGGGGTCCTTGGGCGCTTTCACTCTCTCTCACACACACACACAATTCCTGGGTGGAAGTGCCCCTCCCCCAATCATGTGGGTCAGTCTCCCCCCTCCCGGAAGCTTCAGCCTTTTGCTCCCTTCTGGCAAAGGGGCTGCCAGAGGGCTGCTTTGACCCCCAGCGCTGCGGGTGGGGGAGGGGGAATTGTTGACAAAAACACCCTCAAAATTTCCAGGTGAGGAAAAAGTGCTTGAGGGCTGAGAATTGGGGGACGGGGGGATGGACAGAGGAAGAGCCGCTGCTCAGACGGAGGGGAGGGCTGAATTCTGGGTTTGGGCCAGAAAGGAAGGGGGGACGGTGGGGGGTCTCTTGGCTGGGCTCTGAGTGGGGGGAAATTCCACTTGCGACCCTTCCTGGAGGGGGAAGACCGACCGGAGTCCCACTCCTGCCCTTGGGATCTCCCTCACTCACTTGGGATCTCACAAGCAGATCACGGAGTGGGGCAGCATCTCCAGGGATCACCCCTCAACTGACAGAAGCCAAAGCCCGGAGAAGGTGGATCAGCCTGGAAGGGAAAATGGGATCAATCTCCGAAGGGGATCCGACCTGGAAGGGATCAGGGGGGATTTCCTGACCATGAGAACCGATGAATCAATGTAGCAGTCCCCACCTGGAATTGTGGGTGGGTGGGTGGGGGGCTGCATCCCTGGAGGCCTTCAAGAAGAGGTTGGACAGCCGTTTGTCCGGGATGGTATAAGGGCTCCTGCCTCGGGCAGAGGGGTGCAGAGAACCAGTTGTTAAATTATTTGAGCTCGTCAAATAATGAAGTAAATAATGAGGTAAAATGTCTGAAATATCCAGAGGTTTCATCTCCTCCTCCTCCATTGTGGACCCTCTTTCCCCTTGGCCTTCAGGGCCTTTCCGTGGGCGCCAGAGAGGGTCTCCCCAGGAGAGGCTGAGGGGTCTCTGTCCTTCCGCTGGGAGCCTCACCTGAGAAAAGCAGCTGCCTGTATTGAATGAAAGAAACCAATTAAAAAAAACCATAATTTTCCCTCATGGAGGCCTCCCTGCCCGTCTCCCACCTTCCTCCCCTTCGGGCCGGAGTCCCCCAGAGAGCCCCCTGGTCCTCGTCTTCTGACCACCTGCCCGTTCCTGACAGGATTTTGGCCCCTTTTGAGGCCTCCTCCGGCTGTTGAGGGAGGCGAGTTCGAATCCTCCAGAGAGACTTTTCTCCATCTCCACAGACAGTTGCTGGACAGGAAAGGCGAGGGAGACGGAGAAAGAGCTGCCTCTGGGAAGGAGAGAGAGAAAGAGAGCGAGCGAAAGGTGAAACACACCTTTCTCAGAGACTGGGTCTGAGTATCCGAAGGAAAGAAGAAACCCCCACCCCCTTGTATCCAGCAGAGCCAGTTCTCTCCCCCTGGACAGTCTGCTGGGCTGGGGAGAAGGGAAGCCGTGATCCTTCCCCACCCCCTTGTATCCAGCAGAGCCGGTTCTCTTTCCCTGGGCAGCCTGCTGGGCTGGGGAGAAGGGAATCCCTGATCCTTCCCCACCCCCTTGTATCCAGCAGAGCCGGTTCTCTTTCCCTGGGCAGTCTGCTGGGCTGGGGAGAAGGGAAGCCCCGATTCTTCCCCACCCCCTTCTATCCAGCAGAGCCGGTTCTCTTTCCCTGGCAGTCTACTGGGCTGGGGAGAAGGGAAGCCCCGATCCTTCCCCACCCCCTTGTATCCAGCAGAGCCAGTTCTCTACTCCTTGGCAGAGGAGCGGAGGCACCAGCCGCCTCTCTGCTCAGTTGCAAGCAAGTGAGCAGCCAGCTAGCTGCGGGGGAAGCTGCAAAGAGCTGCAAGCCTCCCTGCAACCCCTAAAGCCAAAAAGGGGCACGGGGGAGGGACGCCGCATTCCCCCACACCCCATTTTGGCTTTAGCAAGCCTCCCTGCAACCCGGGGAGCCAAAACGGTTGCAGGAAAAAAGGCATTTTTTGGTGACTCGAATATAAGCTGAGGGGGCTTTTTTCAGCCTGAAAAACGTGCTGAAAAACTCGGCTTATATTCGAGTATATACGGTAATAAGTGAGTAAGAAAACCATAAGGAGAAGGGTTATAGGGGAGGAACCAGAAGCGTTGCAACGATACTGGCTGGAAAATAGCGAAGCTCTGATGAGCTTTATGAAAATCCAGCCAGACAAACCGCTGTTGGGGAGTCTTTGGACCGGACTGTCTTGGAGGGATGGTGAAGAAAAGGAAGCACCTTGGAAGACCAAGAGGAACAGGCAAATACTTCAAAGGGTTGGAGGTAGCTTTTAGATCTGGCGGCGGGGGTGGCAGCCTTTAAACGACCGACCGCTCTAAGTTGGGGCAACCTGACTAAGATTTGCGCAGGAATGATGTTTGAATGGAGTATTGTTACCGGAGGAGCAATTTGGCCAATTTAAAGGTAAAAAGAAATTCTTTAGAAAAAGCTTGAAAAAGGTCCCAGTGTGAAATGAGTGGTTAATTGGCACTTTGGAATGTTAATTGGAGGGGAAAGAACAAAGAGGAAGTTAAAAGTCTAAAGCCCAAAAAAGAAAACTTTCTACCTGGACTTAAAATTGAATTTGGAGAAATTAGAAATAATATAAGAAAAAGAAAAGTGAGAGCCTTTTTTCAACAATAAAAGGAAAACAAATTGAAGAGAAAGTATTTTCAATGTGGATTTAAAAGTGATATTGTGTTGCCTGGGGATTTGTGAACTGGAGAGAGAAGAAAGCACCACAAGTAGAAAGCTGCCCTGAGTCTTCGGAGAGGACTCAGCATACAAATTGAATTAATTAAATTAAACACTTTAAACATGGAAGGAGTACTTGTTTAAACAGCTGAATCCCGCCCTTGAAAGAGAAAAAGAACAAAGCTTTAAACTGAAATGGTTTAGATAAATATTTGAATTGGAAAAAGATGAAGGCAAGCCAGCCTATGAAGGGCTGAAGCTGCCCAGACTCTAAATCGCGCTCCCTGCGCTCTAGCTGCTTCAGTGTGCCCAAAGTGGGCAGGGACTGGTTTCCTCTGCCCTCCGGTGGGAATGCCTGGGCCTTGGCTCAAACAGAAGCCAGCCTACAAAGGCCCTATCACTAACCATGGCTGGTGGGGACTTCAGCTGTAGAAAAGTCGGCACAAGGCCGCTAGCCAGCGGACCAGCTATCAGCCTGATGGCAAAAGCGATCCTCACAATTACAATAATAAATCTCTTCGAAAGCTCACACTTAGATGATCACAATGAAAAGTGAAGCCGCTCATTCAAACACGTCTCTCTGCACTGAAGACAGAGGCGAACTGGGGAAGCACCAGGCGAGGAAGGAGGGACTACATGTGCAAGTTATGATCACATGCTCAGTCTCCAGGCAGAACAGAGCAACACCCATCCTATCCTGGATTCTCTCGATTCAACTCCAGGGAAAATAACATATTTTTATTCCCTTTCAACCCCTTCCCCCAGGGCAGGCCCACACTGCAGGGGTGTGGTTGATAGGCAGGGACAGATAGAGGGAGAATAGTCCCATTTCACGGAGGAAAAGGCTGGGAAGGACCAGGGATTCCTCCCCATTTCATCTGCAGGGGATTCTGGAATTCTCCCTAAATGACTTAATTAGAGGGTTAATCAAGAAAGGAAGGCCCACTTCCCCTCCTCCTTCCCTGCAGAAGTTTCAAAGGAACAAAAAAGATGAGGCTAGGATGGGGATGGCAGCAAAGGAGGGAGCCTGGGGGTCACTTGGCTGGAAATTGAGTCAAATGTCACAAGGAAAAGAGGGGTCAAGAAGAACTGGCCACAAAGTTGGGGTGCTCCCTTCCGGAGGGAGGAATGGGAAGGAATGTCCCTCCTTCCCTTCCCATTTGCAATTTCCCAAAATGTGGAAAAATCCTGAGTAAGATTTTAGCATTTGTGTGTACTTTTCTTTTTCATTGCATTCTTTTTCATTCATTTTCAGGTCTCTGTAAGGAAAAGCTGCCCAAAATCTCCAAAATATCCTTCTCCGGCCACCTGTTCTTCAGCCACTGGACCTCAACGGGTAAGAGCCCATCGTGGTGCACAAGGAGGATAGTGTTGGGGGCTGTTGAAGGATTGTTTTTAATAACTTTATTTATTTATTGAACTTTGAACTTTATTCTATAATGCTGAAGAACATTCAATTTGTTAATTATAATTTGAAGCAGAGCTCTAATCTGGTTGCCACCCAGACAAACAACAACGTTTCAGGTGTGGGTTGCTTTTTTTTTCATAATAAGCCCATTTGCATCTGGGAACATTAAAGATCTTTGTGGAATAGCTAAAAAAAGGCAGCGGCTTTACAAAGTGAAAATCGTGACTGAGCACGAAATTAAATTCTGAATAAGAAGAAATATTTCAGCAAGAAAATGGAGTATTTTAAGTAAGTGGAAATTGAAAAGTTTCAAATTGGCTTTTTATTGAAAACATCTTGAACTCATATAGATTACTTTTAATAGTTGATTCAGCCTTTCATACTTCTAAGGACGCTAAAATGAGGACCCAGATTGCTGGGAACTTTTCTAACTTTGTAAACTGCTCAGAGATAAAGTGGTAAAGCATTGTGGAATAGTATATCAATCTAAGTGGAATTGCTATTGCTATATAGTTTCTCCTGAGCGTGGATCCTTTTATGAGAAGTAAGATGACTTTTCTGAGCAAAACTCTTTCCACACTCCATGCATTTATACGGCTTCTCCCCTGTGTGGAGCTTTTTGTGTCTTGTAAGTCCATAGCTCTGAGCAAAACTCTTTCCACACTCCGTGCATTTATACGGCTTCTCCCCTGTGTGGAGCTTTTTGTGTCTTGTAAGTCGATAGCTCTCAGCAAAACTCTTTCCACACTCCATGCATTTATACGGCTTCTCCTCTGTGTGGATCAACTTATGGGAAATAAAATGACTTCTTTGAGAAAAGATTTCTCCACACTCCGTGCATTTATACGTCTTCTCCCCTGTGTGGAGCTTTTTGTGTCTTGTAAGTCCACTGCCGTAAGTAAACGTCTTCCCACACTCCACACATTTATATTTCTCTCCTGAGTGTATCATTTTGTGTCTTCTAAGTGCACTGCTCTGAGTAAATGTCTTTCCACATTCCGTGCATTTATATGGCTTCTCCCCTGTGTGGAGCTTTTTGTGTCTTGTAAGTCCACTGCCATAAGTAAACGTCTTTCCACACTCCATGCATTTGTACAGCTTCTCTCCTGTGTGGATCATCTTATGGGAAATAAGACTACTTCTACGAGCAAAGCTCTTTCCACATTCCATGCATTTATACGGCTTCTCCCCTGTGTGGATTCTTTTATGCAAAATAAGTTGACCACTTCCAGCAAAGCTCTTTCCACATTCCATGCATTTATATGGCTTCTCCCCTGTGTGGATTCTTTTATGCAAAATAAGTTGACCACTTCCAGCAAAGCTCTTTCCACATTCCGTGCATTTATATGGCTTCTCCCCTGTGTGGACATTTTTGTGTCTTGTAAGTTCACTGCTGTAAGGAAACGTCTTTCCACACTCCATGCATTTATATGGTGTCTCTCCTGTGTGGATCATCTTATGGGAAATAAGATTACTTCTTTCAGCAAAGATCTTTCCACATTCCGTGCATTTAAATGGTGTCTCTCTTAAGTGGAGCTTTTTGTGTCTTGTAAGTACAGTGCTTTGAGCAAAACTCTTTCCACAATCCATGCATTTATACGGCTTCTCCCCTGTGTGGATCATCTTGTGGGAAATAAGATAACTTCTATGAGGAAAGGTCTTTCCACAATCCATGCATTTAAATGGTTTCTCTCCTGAGTGGAGCTTTCTGTGTCTTCTAAGGCCACTGCTATAAGCAAAGGTCTTTCCACACTCCATGCATTTGTATGGCTTCTCCCCTGTGTGGATTCTTTTATGGGAAATAAGATTACCTCTTTGACCAAAGGTCTTTCCACATTCCGTGCATTTATACGGCTTCTCTCCTGTGTGGATCATCTTATGGGAAATAAGATTACTTCTTTCAGCAAAGGTCTTTCCACATTCCGTGCATTTATATGGCTTCTCCCCTGTGTGGATCATATTATGCAAAATAAGATGACCACTTTGAGCAAAGGTCTTTCCACATTCCATGCATTTATATGGCTTCTCCCCTGTATGGATTCTGTTATGGCAAATAAGATTACTTCTATGAGCAAAGGTCTTTCCACATTCCATGCATTTATATGGTTTCTCCCCTTTGTGGATGATCATGTGGGAAGTAAGATTCCAGCTTTTTCTAAAACATTTTCCACATTCCAAACATTTATAAGGCTTCTCTTTTGTGTCAATTGCTTTTTGAGAAGTAAGGAACTTATTTCCAAGAGAAAGAATGAATGCCCCATTGTAATTTTGTCCGTTGTGTCTTCTTATAGCATTACCTTCTTTGTTTTGGGTTAAATCCTGTTCATTTACTTGTACTTTAGCTTTGATTAGCTTCACACTTTTCCCAACATATTTTTCCCTTATTTTCTCTTGCTGGGCAAGAAAGTCTTGCATTGGAGCATCAGTGGAAGATGAGCTTTCCTGATTCCAGTTCTTTGACTGGTTTCTCTCGTGGCTTTCGAATTCCATTTGAATTCCAAACTTCTCCCTTCCATCTTTAGCATTGATCACTTGGAACAGTTCACAGGAATCTTGATTCTCCTGCCCATTATTACCTTCGAAGCAAAAGGGAAAAGAAAATGATAACAAGGTTAGAGGAAAATATCAAAGCGTAGAAAATCAAGTGAATTTCCTTCTGAATTTCTCTGAAATTCCATTAGGTTGTATGTTTGCATGCCTACAGGGGTGTGATATAGACATGATGGTTTCTATATTCATAAGTCATGAAAGCTTTGAAGCTGTCTAGAAAACATCTCTTTCTTTACAATTATCTATGAGATATATATATATATATATATGCCAATCTCACTCAGTTTTGAGTCAAGGATTAGAATGGAATAACAGAGTTGGAAGGGACCTTGGAGGTCTTCCAGTCCAACCCCCTGCTTAGGCAGGAAACCCTGCATCACTTCAGACAAATAGTTATCCAACATCTTCTTAAAAACTTCCAGTGTTGGAGCATTCACAACTTCTAGAGGCAAGTTGTTCCACTGATTAATTGTTCTAACTGTCAGGAAATTTCTCCTTAGTTCTACATTGCTTCTCTCCTTGATTAGTTTCCACCCATTGCTTCTTTTCCTACCCTCAGGTGCTTTGGAAAATAGCTTGACTCCTTTTTCTTTGTGGCAACCCCTGAGATATTGGAACACTGCTATCATGTCACCCCTAGTCCTTCTTTCCATTAAACTAGGCATATGAGTTCCTGCAACTGTTCTTTGTTTTAGCCTCCAGTCCCCTAATCCTCTTCATTTCTCTTCTCTGCACTCTTTCTAGAGTCTCCACATCTTTTTTACATCGTGGCAACCAAAACTGAATGCAATATTCCAAGTGTGGCTTTACCAAGGCATTATAAAGTAGTATTAACAGTTCTTGTGATCTTGATTCTATCCCTCTATTTATGCAGCCTAGAACTGTGTTGGCTTTTTTGGCAGCTGCTGCACACTGCTGGCTCATATCTAAATGGTTGTCCACAGTTACTACTATTGAGCAAGGTACCACATATACTGTACCTGTGCATTTTGTTTTTCTTGCCTAACTGTAGAAGCTTACTTTTTTCAACATTGAATTTCATAATAATCAGGGGAAACATCCAAGGAAGGAATTAGGAGAAAACTTAAGTATTATTGGGGTGGGTTAATTTCAGCAGAGACCTGTGAGAAATGAAACAATTTTGAAATAAGCTCCTTCTTCCCCAGTGTACCTTGGAGTAGCTGCTCCATGGTGTCTGTCTGGCGGGTGGGACCCCCGTTCAGCCCATTCCTTGATCCCAGCAATGAGACTTTGGAGCGAAATCCCTTGCTGAAGCCTCCCATTGGCTTGTAAGCGTTCTTTGTGCTGAGACTGGAAAGGTTGGGAGCAGTGGCGGGTTTCAAATTATTTTACTACTGGTTCTGTGGGTGTGGCTAGGTGGGCGTGGCTTGGTGAGCGTGGCAGGGGAAAGATACTGTAAAATCTCCATTCCCACCCTACTCCAGAGGAAGGTTACTGCAAAATCCCCATTTCCTACTGATCAGCTGGGACTCAGAAGGCAGAGCATAAATGGGGGTGGGGCCAGTCAGAATTTTTAATACCGGTTCTCCGAACTACTCAAAATTTCTCTTCTCCAGAACTGGTCAGAACCTGCTGAAACCCACCTCTGGTTGGGAGGCTTCAAGAATGGCTATTTCGCTGCCCCAAAGTCTCATCGGCTTCCAAGGGCTCTTTGGCCGGATCTCGTACAGGCATCGGTTCACAGAGAATGGAGGCCTAAAGTACTTTAGTGTGAGATGACACAAGAGCAGGAGTGAAAGATCTCAGGCTACTAATCTCACTTGATCTCCAACTGCAGTACTTTAGGCCTGTGTTCGTTTAAGAACTGAGGACTGCACGAGATCCAGGGCAAAAGTCTTTGAAAATGAAGAGACCTTCCCTCTCTTTGCAAAGCATTTTGCCATGGATCTCGTGCAGGCCTTGGTTAGCAGAGAACAGAGGCCTAAAACACTGTAGTGAGATATCACGTGAGCTCAATAGTGCTAGATTTCCCACTAATGATTTCATGTATCTCTCACTACTTTAGGCCTCTTTTTTCTGCAAATTCACCGAAGTAGGCAAAGGAACCAACGGCTCGCCACATTGTCGCAAGGTACCATATTTTTGGGACCATAAGACACACCTAAGTTTAGAGAAGCAAAACAAGACTCCCCAGCGTCCAGAAGCACTCTGCAATTTTGGTCTCGCAAACCCTCTGCGAGGAGAACAAAAACGGGACCCGCAGAGACTAAGACAAGGCCTGTTTTTGCCCTGCAGGGTGCTTCTGGACACCAGGGAGGGCAACAAAGGGATGCACAGACGGTTTGGGAGGCCAAAACAAGGCACGCATTTGCTCTCTAAGACACAGACATTTCCACGTACTTTTTGGGGGGAGCGGGGAAGTGCATTTTATAGTCTCAAAAATACAGTAAGTCCTTGTGAGGGTGGGGGAATAGATACGGTGAATGTTGCAGCGCCTCTGCTGTCATTCATAATTGTGAACGAAGGCCGTGGTGCTGCAACTCTCATAATTTCGGGACTGGGTCTCAAGTACTTGGTAGAGGGCTGGTCGTAACTTGGAACGGTCACTAAGTAAACTGTCATAATTCGGGGATTACCTGTATCCTAGGATGCTCTGAGTGACATTGCATGAGGCCTTTGTTCTTGAACTGGATTGGGAGAATTCTCTTCCATGGGCTGAGTGTGAAAATTCTGTTCTCACATAATTTTGGAGGTTTCAGAGAACAAATGACAACACGCTCCTCTCACATGACCTCCAGAGGACACATAAAAGCTCACCTCGTTCTTCTCAGCCCCCACAGATAAGTTCAAATAGAAATGGAAAAAGACAAATAAGAAATGGCAGAGAAAGCATCTAAGCAAAGAGACATGAACTCTTTCCTTCCTTGGAGTATGAGAAGATCCTTTTCTTCTCCCTTCCAGGAGACGATACCTGATTAGCGTTTTTTTAATAAAAAAACGTATCATCTGTCTTCTTGAACTCTTTGATTGCGGACTAGAAAACTCTTACCCAGAGAGGCCACGTTCCTATGGTTTTCAAGCATGACTTCCGAATGCAGCGCTTTCTGGTCAGGATCCAGCCGAGACCATTCCTCCTCAGAGAAAAACACAGCAACCTCCTCGAAGGACACAAGACTCTCCTGAACACGGAAAAAAGAACAGAACAGGAGGATTCGCAAGATCTGTTCATCTTCATCAATGATTTAGACAAGAGGATTGAAGGGAAACTCATCAAATTGGCAGACTAGACCAAATTGACAGGAATAGCAACACTCAAGATACAGAAGGATCAACAGATTGGGCCCCGTCTAAAAAAATGAAATCAACAGTGAGAAATGTAAGGTTCCACGTTTAGGAAAGGAAAACCAAATGGACTGGCACAGAAGAGGTGATACCTGGCTGAACAGTAGCAAGGGCAACAGGGGTCTTGGAGTCCACTTAAACATGAGTCAGCAGTATGCTACAGTTGCCGAAAAAAACCCAACAGAATCATAGGCTGCATTAAGAGGGATAGAATCAAGATGACATGAAGTGTTAGTACCACTTTATAATGTCTTTGGAAGACCACACTTGGAATATTGCATCCAGATTTGGTTGCCACAAGTAAAAAAGATCTTGAGACTCTAGAAAGAATGCAGAGAAGAGCAACAAAAATTATTAGTCGACTGGAGGCTAAAACATATAAAGGAATTGGGTATGTCTAGTTTGAGGAAAAGAAGGACTAGGGGGTGACATGAGAGCAGTGTTCCAAGCAGCAGTGGATGGAAACGATTCAAGGAGAGGTCCAGCCTACAAGTAAAGAGAAATTTCCTGACAGTGAGAACAATTAATCAGTGGAATGACTTGTCTCCAGAAATTGTGGATGCTCCAGCACTGGAGGTGATTATGAAGAACTTGGACAGCCATTTATCTGAAATGTTATAGGGCTCCCAGTCTGAGCAGGGGGTTGGACTAGAAGACCTCCAAGATCCCTAACAATACTGTTATTCTGTTCCATTGTTCCCAAAGTCCCAAAACAAAGATATACACCAAGTTAAATGGCTGTGTTTTTTTTTTTATCTTTTTATGTAGACCCGGGGATGTGGTCACCTATCCTCTTGAAGCAACATGTACTCGGCAGCTGAACTTCTTGGTCTGCGAGATTCCCCCCTCTCGCAGGATTGGCCTTCTATTTTATCAAGGGCCTACCTCGATGACGGGTTTTGGAACCCCGAGAGGTGGCATGCGGCCAAGAGGGGGCTAAGGGGTTTTTTAAAATTGTCATTAACTAAATTAACTAAATTTTTAAGGGGTTCTGGGGAGGGGGAGGGGAGGGAGGGGAGGGGAGGGGGAGGGGCAGGCCTGGTAAGGAATCATGGCATGGGAGGAGGGGATCCTGGGGTTGAGAGGGGAGCTAGAGCTTGTCTGGATAGTGCCTGGAACATCACTACCGTGAGTGGGAGGGGTAGATATGGCGGGAGTAGGGGGCCATATCGAGTTAGGGGAGTGCGCACCCGCTGTTTACGAGCGGTGGCGCGCTCCGGCCCCCAAGACTCCACCCGTTCCCCAGGTTGCACAGACCCTCAGGGCCCGATCCTTCGGCTGATGTTATGCAATGCCAGGTCCATAGTAAATAAAGCCCCCCTCATTTGTGATCTTATTTGTGAGGGGGGAGCGGACCTGACAGGTATTACGGAGACCTGGTTGGGCCAGGAGGGGGGGGTTCCCCTCGTTGAAATGTGCCCACCAGGTTTCCTCGCATTCCATCGGCCAAGGTTACAGGGCAGGGGCGGGGGAGTAGCGGTTGTTATTAAAGAAGGTCTGAGACCGAGGGAGGCCACAGTTCCTCAGACGACCGGTTGTGAGTCCCTCCTTGTGAAGTGGGGTCATGGGGTTCAGATGGGTTTGCTGGTCACGTACCTGGCTCCCTGCCACGTGGCAGCAGCCCTGCCCGAGCTCCTTGACGTTATCGCCACGGTGGCAGTTGAAACCCCTAGACTTATGGTCATGGGGGATTTCAACCTCCCATCTGTCGGCGAGACGTCGGAGGTGGCTCGGGAGTTCATGGCTTCCATGACAGCTATGGACCTGACCCAGTTAATTCATGGCCCTACCCACACGGGGGGAAACACACTGGATCTGATTTTTGTCTCTGGACAGTGGTTGAGTGACCTTGAGATAGGGGACTTAGTCATCGGGCCCTTGTCATGGTCAGATCACTCTCTCCTTCGTCTTGACTTTCAAACCGCCGCACCCTGCCGCAGGGAGGCGGAGCCTGTTAGTTGGTTCCGCCCCAGGCGCCTGATGGAACCTGATAGGTTCCAGATGGAGCTTGGGCCATTTCCTGAGGCTCTGGCACACGCCTCGACCGGAGACCTGGTGGCCGCCTGGGATAGGGCGGCTACGGGTGCTCTGGATCGGGTTGTGCCTTTGCGGCCTCTGACCCGGCGCCGATCTCAATTGGCTCCTTGGTTTTCCGAGGAGTTGAGGGAGTTGAAGCGCCGGAAACGACGCCTAGAGAGTAGTTGGAGAACCAGTCGTTCTGAATCTGACCGGACACTAGTGAGATCCCATATTAGGAATTACTTAGTGGCGATAAAAGCAGCTAAATGTAACTATTTTGCTGCTCTTATTGCGTCATCAGATAATCGCCCAGCCGCCCTCTTCAGGGTGACCCGCTCCCTACTTCATCAGGAAGCGCGGGAGGACCCCTTGGAGGGTAGAGCTGAGGATTTTGTTCAGTATCTGTATGACAAAATCACTCAGATTCGGGAAGACTTGGACTCCGACTGGGTAGTCCCGGGGAGAGAGACAGGGGCAGGTCTTGTGAGTGTTATCTGGACTGAGTTTGATCCTGTGACCCCTGAGGACGTGGACAGGATTCTGGGCAGGCTGAACGCGACCACTTGTTTATTGGACCCGTGCCCCTCCTGGTTAGTACTGGCTTCCCGGGAGGTGACACGTGGCTGGCTCCAGGGGATTATAAATGCTTCGCTGGGTGAGGGTGACTTTCCCGCCGCCTTGAAAGAGGCGGTGGTGAGGCCTCTCCTCAAGAAGCCTTCCCTGGACCCAGCAATGTTGGTAAATTATCGTCCGGTCTCCAACCTTCGCTTTTTGGCGAAGGTTGTTGAGAGTGTGGTTGCGCAACAGCTTCCCCGGTACCTGGATGAAACGACGTATCTGGATCCGTTCCAGTCGGGTTTCAGACCCGGGTACAGCACGGAAACGGCATTGGTCGCGTTGGTTGATGATCTCTGGAGGGCCCGGGACAGGGGTTGTTCCTCTGTCCTGGTCCTGTTAGATCTCTCAGCGGCTTTTGATACCATCGACCATGGTATCATGCTGCACCGGTTGGAAGAGTTAGGGGTGGGAGGCACTGTGCTACGGTGGTTCTCCTCCTTTCTCTCTGACCGGTCGCAGTCGGTGTTGACAGGGGGGCAGAGGTCGACTCCGAGACCCCTTATATGTGGGGTGCCTCAGGGGTCGGTCCTCTCGCCCCTCCTGTTCAACATTTATGTGAAGCCGCTGGGCGAGATCATCCGTGGTTTTGGGGTGAGATATCACCAGTACGCTGATGACACCCAGCTGTACATCTCCACCCCAGACCACCCCAACGATGCCCTTGAAGTGATGTCCCGGTGTCTGGAGGCCGTGCGGATCTGGATGGGGAGGAACAGGCTCAGACTCAACCCATCCAAGACCGAGTGGCTGTGGTTTCCGACGTCCCGATATAGCCAGCTGGTACCATCGCTGACTATCGGGGGTGAATCATTGGCCCCGGCAGAGAGGGTGCGCAACTTGGGCGTCCTCCTGGATTCGCGGCTGTCTTTTGAGGAGCATTTGACGGCCGTGACCGGGAGGATTTTTCATCAGGTTCGCCTGATCCGCCAGTTGCGTCCCTTTCTGGATCGGGACTCGTTACACACGGTCACTCACGCCCTCGTCACCTCTCGCCTGGACTATTGTAATGCTCTCTACATGGGGCTCCCCTTGAGGAGCACCCGGAGGCTCCAACTGGCGCAGAGTGCGGCCGCACGGGTGGTGATGGGAGCGACATGGCGCTCCCATGTTACTCCTCTCCTGCGCGAGCTGCACTGGCTCCCGGTGGTCTTCCGGGTGCGCTTCAAGGTGTTGGTTACCACCTTTAAAGCGCTCCATGGCTTAGGACCCGGGTACTTACGGGACCGCCTACTACCACCAATAGCCTCCCACCGACCGGTACGTTCCCATAGAGAGGGGCTCCTCCGGGTGCCGTCGGCCAAACAATGTCGGCTGGCGGCCCCCAGGGGGAGAGCCTTCTCTGTGGGGGCACCCACTATCTGGAACGAGCTCCCCCCAGAGTTACGGAGGATCCCGGATCTTCGTGCCTTCCGCCGTGAGTTAAAAACTTTCCTGTTCCACCAGGCGGGCCTGGCCTAATTCTTCCCTTTTCCCCTTCTGTCGTAAAAGAATTTAGAAATTTTGAATTGTAAAAATTTTAATTTGGGGGTTTTAATATTTTAATATTTTAATATTGTAAATTGGGATTTTAAAGTATTGGGGCCAATGTTTAATTCGGTTTTATTTGGTTTTTAAATTTTGTACATATGTTTTTTATTTATGGCTGTTCACCGCCCTGAGTCCCCCCGGGGAGAAGGGCGGTATATAAATTTAATAAAATAAAAATAAAATAAATAAAAATGTGTGTCACACAAGTCCTAATATTAGGTGAGAAAGTGGGCAAATCTGAAAATTGCTTTCACTGAAGAAATATTTGGGGAAGTTTTATCAAGTTCATTGATTCTGCAGAACTGTCAGTGCCTTTCAGTGAAGTAATCCCACTTCTGGATCTACTGATCTATCGCTCTATCTATCACTGCTTGATCTAGTAGTCTGAGCCATTGGCTGAAAGGAAGAAAAGAAAGAAGAGAAAATTCCCTGGAAAAGTCATTTCTCAGCCTTTGCAAAGCGGGAATGTTTGATCCCCTAATTGAGGCTCAAATCAGAGGATTGGAAATTATTTTGTAGCCCAAAGTACCTGGATTACATGCTCAACACAGCCACTCCCTTTGGATTTTAATAGTCGGCTTTATTTTTTAATACAATTTGCTTATTTTTGAACTGCTGGTTATAAATAAGGCTCTTTAAAAATGGTAATGTGGCAATGTGAGTATTTATTTATCTTTCATTAGCCTTGCACAATTCCGAGTCAAAGAATTACAAAAAAAATATGGGACTCTAGCAGTTCCTGCCACTGTGATATGTTTATTCCTATTTCTTGAAGGACTTTTTAAAAATTGCTTCTTGTAAACTCAAAGTTGGCGGAGTACCTAACAGAACAAGATAACCAGAGGAAGCTATGCTGGCTGACAGCAACTTGAACCTGTCATTCTGCTCTCCATGTTGTGGAAGAACACAAAAATAACCCAGGCCAAACAAGGGGGAAAAATAGAAGGAGGGAGCTCTCTGCACACCCGCTTCACTTCCTGGAGGAAAAATATAAATCTAATAACTTTTCCCTTTCTTACTTGATTTAGAGGTTCAACCGCTGTTTGATCTCCGTCATAAAAACCAGAAAGCTTCATTCTTTGTTTCTCTGTAAGGAATAAATAATTTCAAAATGCATAATTAACAAAATAGGAGGCGCTATTCCATAGAAGAGAGAACAAAGTTAACACAGATGGGAAATTGGAGGATCTTCCATTACCTCCTGAGGTGTCCCAACTTTGATCTTCCCAAGAGATCCTCCTGAAAAATAGCTCCTGAGGTGGATTTGATGGGTTCTTCTTTCCCTTAGGATCTCTGATCTCCACAGTGCAGCACTTCCAATAGGAGGAAGGAAAAAAGAAGCAGAATTAATGTACGTCACATGACATAAAGTGGATTCTTATATTCAGAACACAACCTCAAAGCCCCCAATATCCATCCGTGAGGCTGAGTGAGAAAACAAGGGAACAATGTCCTACAAGAATGGGTGAATTGCCACATATGATGAATGCCAGAGAAGTTTGGGAAGGAGGGTGAAGTATTCAAACACTTTCTCTATTCCCTTCTGAGCTCCCTAAAGTCTCTCACCTGCAACTGGACCTGCTCCTTCTGTTCCTCCGCATGGCTCAGGAGGAGGCCTTCCGCCAGGGCCACCGCCTGGGAGCTGGTCTCTGCCCCACACTCCTGCACCCAGCCCTCCATCTCTGGGGGCAGGAGAGCCAGGAGCTGCTCCAGAACCACCAGGTCCAGCATCTGGGCTTTGGTGTTCTTCTCTGGTCTCAGCCATCGCCTGCAAAAGCCATGGAGTCGGCTGCAAAGTCCTCGGGGATCCTCAGCCTCCCGGTATTGGATGGTTCTTGTCCAGAGCTTCGCCCCCTTCCCAGGCTGAGCAGCTGAAGGGCCTTTTCCGGGTCCCTCCTTTCCAAAAGGTGGTGTCTCCATCCTTTCTCTGTCCTGCAGAGCAACTGCAAATGGCTCCAAGGACTCTGGTGGGTCTCCAGATGCCTTTTCCTTCACGGGACCATTTCTGGTGCTGCAGGACTGATCCATGCAAAGGGAAGAAAAAGAAACGTTAAGAATTAGACTCTCCCACAGCCTCTCCGCTTCCTCAGGGACTCCAGGGCTTAAGGAGAGCGAGTGCAAAGTCCTAGAAAGGGAAGGCTCCAGTGGGCCATTGCGGAAGTCCCTGGAGTCACCTTCCCTTGGCAGAGGCCACCCCCTGGTGGATTTGGGGCAAAGTGCCAGGATAATAGAAAGGGCAGGAAAGAGGAGCGCATAGGAGGGGGAAAGGAGTGGGCGGGGATGATGGCTTGGGAGTAGGGGGAAGAAAGGCCCTTCTCCACGGCTCCCTGCCAGACAAAGGCTTTGACTTCTGTGCTTCTTTCCCCCCTTTTATATAAACCCAAGTGCATTGAAGGAAGCTTTCGTATTTCTTCTGTTGCATTTCTAAAGCTGTTTGGTTATTTCTTATATATAATGGAACTCCACCTCTCTCTCTTTCATTTGGTCTGCTTCTTATTTATAGAATAGAATAGAATAAGAGAAGAGAAGAAAAGAAAAGAGAAGAGAAGAGAAGAGAAGAGAAGAGAAGAGAAAATATATATTCTTTCTGGCAGCCGCTGAGATATCAGAAGATGCCATCATGTCTGCCCTCCTCCTTCTTTTCATCCAGCTAGAAAATACCCAGTTCCAGGAACCGAGGTTTTTTATGTTTTTGCCTCCATCTTTGTTGCGCTTCTCTGCACTCTTTCTAGAGTCTCAAGATCTTATTTATTATACAAAACACAAAGAAAAATAGAAATAAGAAATTAAGGAAAGGAGAAAAAGAGGGAAAAAGAAAGTTTGAAGTACAAGAAAAAAAGGAAAAAAAGATGTTGACTTCTTTTTAGCACATTGCAAGGGGAAAAAAACTATTATTCCAACCTGACAATTCCATCTAATGTACAAAAGCAAAGTCGTTTTAGGTCTGTTTCCTTTGAATACTTTAAATGTGAAGATATTCAATTTAATGGCTGAAGAAGAAAAGGGCACAATGGTCTCGAAGACCCCGTTGTGGCTGAGGGGATCTGCGCTCTGATTGGTTGCTGCGGGTGGAAAGGGGGCGTTTCCCTTTTTCCTGCCTTTTCCTTCTGGGCACCTTTGAGATTTACCTCAGGATCTTCCTGACTGTCTTCTCTGCTGCGAATCTTAAATTCATTTATATGGATATAAAACTAAAAGTTTGTGTCCGTGTCTCCCTCTTCCTTTGGACAGCAGCTGCGTATTTCCTCCATATCAAACCTCTTCGGTTGCACCTTCCAGTCGGGGGTTTCGATTTTATCTCCTGATAGTGTCGGAAGAAATATCAGGTCCAGTTCCAGGAAGAGAATAAAATGGAGGCTGCTTAAGAAAGGAGGTTGATTGACGGGCAGAACCAACAACGGTCTGCAGTTAGAATTGAAGAGAGTTGGAAGGGACCTTGGAGATCTTCTAGTCCAGCCCCTGCTCAGGCAGGAGATCTGTTATGTATCTAATTTTGGAGGGAAAATTAGAGCGGGAAAAAGCTCGATGATCATTGGCTAGGACACTTGGCAAGTAGCTATAAAAGGAGAGCTGTCAAACTGCAAAGTTGCTGGATTCCCACTGTACGTTAAAGAGTTGTTGTTCACCACGACTTGTCTCCTGTCTCTTCATTCGCCCTATCTAATCTCTTAGAGATTGAGGTAGACAGGTTGCACAAAAAGAGCTGACAACTGAATCCAGCCAAGCAGAAATAAATAAATCTGCACGCTAGATCCGTTGAGCCGAAGACAGAAGAACAATGTCCGCATTCCGCAGCTCAAGGGGGGTTTCATGCCAACCCTGGAGGGGAATAGGGACTTCCTTTTGCCTCCCTTCCTGGATCCAGTCTGGAGGGGGGGGGTCTGCTGTGGATGAATAAAGGGAGTCGCAGCCCCACCGCCACCGAGAACTTTGTGGGGGTCTCTGAGCGGGCTGAAATAGGGAGTCCTTGGGCGCTTTCACTCTCTCTCTCTCTCACACACACACACAATTCCTGGGTGGAAGTGCCCCTCTCCCAATCATGTGGGTCAGTCTCCCCTCTCTCGGAAGCTTCCGCTTTTGCTCCCTTCCTGGCAAAGGGGCTGCCATAGGACTGCTTTGACTCCCAGCGCTGCGGGGGGAGGGAATTGTTGACAAAAACGCTCTCAAAATTTCCAGGTGAGAAAAAAGTGCTTGAGGGTCCTTTGGCTGAGAATTGGGGGGGGGGGGGGGAATGGGGGAAGAACCGCTGCTGAGGGGGGGGGGGGGCTATATTCGGGGCTTGGGCCGGAAGAGAAGGGGGGACGGTGGGTGGCGCTCTTGGCTGGGCTGAAACTCCACTTGTGACCCTTCCTGGAGGGGGAAGACCGACCCTGCCCTTGGGATCTCCCTTGCTCACTTGGGATCTCACAAGCAGATCACGGAGCGGGGCAGCGTCTCTAGGGATCACCCCTCAACTGACAGAAGCCAAAGCCCGGAGAAGGTGGAGCAGCCTGGAAGGGAAAATGGGATCGTCCTCTGAAGGGGATCCGACCTGGAAGGGATCAGGGGGGATTTCCTGACCGGGAGAACCGATGAATCAATGGAGCAACCCCCCACCTGGAATTAAATTATTTGGGCTCGTCAAATAATGAAGTAAATAATGAGGTAAAATGTCTGGAATATCCGAGGTTTCATCTCCTCCTCCATTGTGGACCTGGTCCCTCTTTCCCATTCGCCTTCAGGGCCTTTCCGTGGGTGCCAGAGAGAGTCTCCCCAGGAGAGGCTGAGGGGTCTCTGTCCTTCCGCTTGGAGCCTCACCTGAGAAGAGCAGCTGCCTGCACTGAATGAAAGAAACCAATGAAAAAAAACGATCCTTTTCCGTCATGGAGGCCTCCCTGCCCGTCTCCCACCTTCCCCCCCTTCAGGCGGGGGTCCCCCAGAGAGCCCCCCCCCCCCCCCGGTCCTTGTCTCCTGACCGCCCGCCCGTTCCTGACAGGATTTTGGCCCCTTTTGAGGCTTCCTCCGGCTGTTGAGGGAGGCGAGTTCGAATCCCCCAGAAGAGACTTTTCTCCATCTCCACAGACGGTTGCTGGACAGGAAAGGAGAGGGAGACGGAGAAAGAGCCGCCTCTGGGAAGGAGAGAGAGAAAGAGAGCGAGCGAAAGGTGAAACACACCTTTCTCAGAGACTGGGTCTGAGATCCGAAGGAAAGAAGAGAGGGATTCCTACTCCCCCCCCCCCCTTGAGATCCACCACAGCGCTTCTTGAATGAAACCCAACCTGCCATTGGCGATGGGTCAGAAAACCCCACAGCGCTGGGGCAAAACCTGCCCTCCGGCAGCCCCTTTGCCAGGGAGGGCGCAAAGGGCAGAAGCTGCCGGGGAGGGCGAGCAGTGACCCCGCGTGATTGGGGGAGGGGAACTCCCACCCAGGAAATATACATGTGTGTGTGTGTGAAGGCGCCGAAGGACTCCCCAGGCAGCCCATTCAGAGACCCCCGAGCCCTTGCCCATCCATAGCAGCCCCCACCCCCAAGTAGGGCCCGCAGGGGGAGGGTGCAAAAGGAAGCCCGCTATCTCCTCCGGAGCTGCCATGATTCCCCCCCTTGAGCTGCGCCCCCCGGAAAAGACCGAAACGACCCACTTTCTCCGCTCCTCTCTCTGCGCCCACTTCTCCCCTCCAGCGGGCGAAGTCAAAGGAGACCGCCCGGAGACAGATGACGCGACAGAAGGGAACACTCCCATTGGTCCTTTTGCTCCTCCTGGCCTCTTCCAATCCCAAAATCCGCTTCTTCCCCCCCGTCCAGACCCCCCGATTCCTCCTCTGGGGCTGCAGCATCGGCGTCTTCCTCCCCTCCCTTTGGGGGCCCTTGTGGGGCGCAGCAGCCATAGGCTCTGCTAGGCTCCCCCGAGGCCTCCCGTGTCGGGGCTGCGCGTGTGGGCAGACGCCTCCCGGCCCCCCTCCTCCCCCTCCGCCTGAGACCCCCTGCCAAGCCTCGGCTCCAACCGCCACGGACGGCAGTTTTTTTAAGGGGGAAAAAACCTTCCCCTGTGAACTGAAGGGGGGAGGGGAGGGGGCGTCCCTGCCAGAAGCTTCCAGCCCGAGGAAGAATCGGCGCTTTTGGTTTGGAGCCTTTTTCTTTGGACCAATGGGAATCCTCGCTGCTCCAGCGTCATCGGTCTCCGGGCAGAGTCCCTCGTGACGTCACCTGAAGGAGGAGGGAGAGAAGCGGGGAAAGTCGGGGGGGGGGATCCCCACTTTCAACCCCCCCAAAGGCTCCGCTTCTTCCTCTCGTCTCTGGAAGCGAATCTCTCCCTCGATCCCTCCGTGGAAATGTTTTTTTCCCCTCCTCCCAGTTGAGCTTCATCTCCCTTTTCCACCCTCTTCCTCCCTGAGTTTCTCTCCAGTCAGAGAGGAGGCGCCATTCCCCTCTCCTCCCTTCGCTTCCCCATGAAGGAGCCTCGTTCTGAGGTAAAATTTCTGGCCTCTCCGGAGATTTCCAGCTTTTCCTCCATTGCGGAGCCTTTTTCTCTCCCTCCTTTCTCCTCGGTCCCTTTCCAACCCTTTTCCCTCATGGAGGCCTCCCTGCCCGTCTCCCACCTTCCTCCCCTTCAGGCCAGAGTCCCCCAGAGAGCCCCCCGGTCCTCCTCTTCTGACCGCCTGCCCGTTCCTGACAGGATTTCGGCCCCTTTTGAGGCCTTCGCCGAGCCTTCAGGGCGGCTGTTCTTCAGGGAGCCTCCGGAGAGGTTTTTCTCCGGAGAAAACAGACGGTTCCTGGACAGGAAGATGGGAGAAAGAGACGCCTCTGGAGACAGGGAGGCATAGAGACGGGCCTTTCTTTCCCATACTCCCAAGCCCATCATCCCCGCCCTCTCCCTTCCCCCTCCATTGCGCTCCTCTTTGACGCCGTTTCTACCCTCCTGGCACTTCGCGCCAAATCCACCAGGGGGCGCCCTCCGCCAAGAGAAGGGAACTCCAGGCGCTTCCCCATTGGCCCACTAGAGCCTTGCCTCTCTAGGACTTTGCACTCGCTCGCCTTAACCTCTGGGACCCCAGAGGAGGCGGAGAAGCTGCGGGAGAGTCTAATTCTTGGCGTTTCATTTTCTTCTCATCTCACATACAGAAACTGGAAGCCATTTGTGGTCTTTGCAAGGCAAGCTTTTCTCTTGGGGGAAGAAGAAAAAGAGCGGAATCTGCAGCACCAGAAAAGGCATCTGGAGACCCACCAGAGTCCTTGGAGCCATTTGGAGTTGCTCTGCAGGACAGAGAAAGGATGGACACACAACCTTTTGGAAAGGAGGGAAGCGGAAAAGGCCCTTCAGCTGCTCAGCCTGGGAAGGGGGGGAAGCTCTGGACAAGAACCGGACAGAAGATCCTGGAAGAGGAAACCATCCTCCCTTCAGAAGTTCAGTCCTGGACCTCCATCCAATACTGGGAGGCTGAGGGTCCCCGAGGACTCTGTAGCCGACTCCATGGCTTTTCCAGGCGATGGCTGAGACCAGAAAAACACACCAAAGCCCAAATGCTAGACCTGGTGGTTCTGGAGCAGCTCCTGTTCCTTCTGCCCTCAGAGATGGAGGGCTGGGTGCGGGAGTGTGGAGCAGAGACCAGCTCCCAGGCGGTGGCCCTGGCGGAAGGCCTCCTCCTCAGCCAGGCGGAGGAGCAGAAAGAGCAGGTCCAGCAGCAGGTGAGACAGTTTAGGGAGCTCAGAAGGGAATAGAGAAAGTGGTTGAATACTTCACCCTCCTTCCCAAACCTCTCTGGCATTCATCATATATGGCAATTCACCAATTCTTGTAGACATTGTTCCCTTGTTTTCTCACTCAAACTCACAGATGAATATTGGGGGCTTTGAAGCTGTGTTCCGAATATAAGAATCCAATTTGTGTCGTGTGACGTACATTAATTCTTCTTTTTTCCTCCCTTCTATTTGAAGTGCTGCACTATGGAGATCAGAGATCCTGGGGGAAAGAAGAACCCATCAAATCCCCCTCAGGAGCTATTTTTCAGGAGGATCCCTTGGGAAGATCCAAGTCCGGACACCTCAGGAGGTAATGGAAGATCCTCCGATTTCCCATCTGTCTTACCTTCACTCTCTCTTCTCGTCTATAGAATATCTCCTTCTATTTTGTTAATTATGCATTTTGAAATTATTTATTCCTTACAGAGAAACAAAGAATGAAGTTTTCTGTGTTTTATGACGGAGATCAAACAGTGGTTGAATCTCCAAATCAAGTAAGAAAGGGAAACTACTAGATCAATCAATGACAGAGCAATGGATCACTTGATCCAGAAGTGGGATTACTTTACTTTATGTTCTGCAAAATCAATCAACTTAATAAAACTTGCCCCAAATATTTTTTCAGTCAAGCAGATTTTCAGAATTGTCCATTTTGTCACCTAAAATTAGGACTTGTATGATGCACAGTGATTTAACTTAGTGCATATCTTTACTTTGGTAATTTGGGAACAGTGGAACAGAATAACAGAGTTGGTAGGGATCTTGGAGGTCATCTAGTTTAACCCCCTGCTCAAACAAGAAGCCTTATAACATTTCAGAAAAAATGGCTGTCCAATTTCTTCTTAAACACCTCCAGTTTTGGAGCATCCACAACTTCTGGTGGCAAGTCAGTTCACTGATTAATTGTTCTCACTGTCAGGAAATTTCTTTTTAGTTGTAGGTTAGTTCTATCCTTGATTATAGTTTCCATCCATTACTTCTTGTCTCACCTTCAGGTGCTTTGGAGAATAGGTTGGGCTCCTCTTCTTTGTGGCAGCCCCTTATATATTGCAACACTGCTATCCTGTCATTCCTAGTCCTACTTTTCATGAAACTAGACATACCCAATTCTAGCAACCTTTCTTTATATGTTTTAGCCTCCAGTCGACTAATAATTTTGGTTGCTCTTCTCTGCATTTTTTCTAGAGTCTCAAGATCTTTTTTACATCTGGCAACCAAAATTGGATGCAATATTCCAAGTGTGGTCTTACCAAGGCATTATAAAGTGATACTAACACTTCATGTCATCTTAATTCTATCCCTCTTAATGCAGCCTATGATTCTGTTGTTGTTGGGTTTTTTTTGGCAACTGTAGCATACTGCTGACTCATGTTTAAATGATTATCCACTAGGACTCCAAGATCCCTGTTGCACTTTTTACTGTTGAGTCAGATATCACCTATTCTATACCAGTGCATGTTGTTTTTCTTTCCTAAATGTAGCACCTTACATTTCTCACAGTTGATTTCATTTTGTTAGATGGAGTCCAATCTATTGATCCTTCTATATCTGGATCTTACCTTCGGAGTGTTTTTATTCCTGTCAATTTGGTCTTGTCTGCAAATTTGATGAGTTCCCCTTCTTCTATCCTCTTGTCTACATCATTGATGAAGATGAACAGATTTTGCGAATCCTCCTGTTCTGTTCTTTTTTTCCGCGTTCAGGAGAGTCTTGTGTCCTTCGAGGAGGTGGCTGTGTCTTTCTCTGAGGAGGAATGGTCTCAGCTGAATCCTGACCAGAAAGCGCTGCATTCGGAAGTCATGCTTGAAAACCATAGGAACGTGGCCTCTCTGGGTAAGAGTTCTCTAGTCCCCAATCAGAGAGTTTGTCATTTGTCCTCTAAAACCTCCCCAAATTGTGTGAGAACAGAACTTTCAAGCTCAGGCCATGGAAGAGCATCCTCCTAATCTAATTCAAGAACAAAGGCCTTATGCAATGTCACTCAGAGCATCCTATGGTATAAGTAATGGCCAAGTGACGACAGTTTACTTTATTATTTATTATTGCAATTTATATGCCGCCTTTCTCCCTGGGGACTCAAGGCGGCTTACAAAATGACAACATCAATACAAATCACAATAAAAAAATTAAAATCAACAACCCCATTAAAACAATTTAAAATTATCTCAGTGTACCCCCTAACAGATCAGCCTAGTTGGTGGAAGAGCCACGTCTTCAGCTCGCGACGGAAGGAAAGAAGGTCGGGGGCTGTCCTGAGCTCAGTGGGCAATCCATTCCAAAGGGTCGGGGCTCCCACAGAGAACGCCCTCCTCCTGGGGGCCGTCAGCCAACATTGTTTGGCGGACGGCACCCTGAGGAGGCCGACTGTGAGAGCGCACAGGACGATGGGAGAGCGGCTGGAGGTGGTCCTGCAAGTAGCCCGGGCCTAAGCCATGAAGGGCTTTATAGGTAAGCACCAGCACCTTGAAATGTATCCGGAGCGCCACCGGCAGCCAGTGCAGCTCACGCAGGAGAGGTGTTACACGGGAGTATCTAGACGCCCCCGTAACTACCCGCGCGGCTGCATTCTGGACTAGCTGGAGCCTCCGAACACATCCCAAGGGCAGCCCCATGTAGAGGGTGTTACAGTAGTCCAACCTAGAGGTAACGAGGGCGTGGGTGACTGTGGCGAGGGCATCCCAGTCTAGAAAAGGGTGCAACTGGCGCACGAGACCCACCTGAGCGAAGGCCCCCCTGGTTACGGCCGTCAGATGGTCATCTAAGTACAGCCGAGAATCCAGGAGTGGATTGCAGACCCTATCGGAGGGAGCAAGAGTTTCTCCCCCGATCATTAACGATGGAACCTCCAGATCCCGGGATGCCGGCATCCACAGCCACTCAGTCTTGGAAGGGTTGAGTCTAAGTCTGTTCCTCCCCATCCAAACCCGCACCGCTTCCAGGCAGTGGGACATCACGGAAAGGGCATCCCTAGGGTGGTCAGGGGTGGAGATGTAAAGCTGAGTGTCATCAGCATATTGATGATACCTCACCCCAAAACCACGAATGATCTCACCCAGCGGTTTCATGTAGATGTTAAAGAGCAGAGGGGAGAGAACCGATCCCTGAGGCACCCCACAAGTGAGAGGCCTCTGGGAGGATCCCCGACCCCCCGCCCAAACAGACTGCAGACGACCAGAGAGATAGGAGAACCACTGTAGAACAGTGCCTCCTAACCCCATCCCCCTGAGCCGCTGCAGCAAGATACCATGGTCGATGGTATCGAAGGCCGCTGAGAGGTCAAGAAGGACCAGGATGGAGGCACAACCCCCATCCCTGGCCCGCCAGAGATCATTTACTAGGGCGACCAATGCCGTTTCCATGCTGTGGCCACGCCTAAAACCAGATTGGTAAGGATTGAGGTAGTCAGTTTCCTCCAGGAATTGAGGGAATTGCTGTGCCACCACGGACTCGACAACCTTCGCTAAAAAGCGAAGGTTGGAGACGGGACGGTAGTTGTTAAGAACGCCAGGGTCCAGGTTAGGCTTCTTAAGGAGGGGTTGAACCACCGCCTCTTTAAGTGCAGCGGGGAAGACCCCTTCCTTTAGCGAAGCGTTGACAACAGCCTGGATCTAGTCTCCAGTCACCTCTCTGGCTACCGAAACTAGCCAGGAGGAACAAAGGTCCAATAAACACGTGGAGGGCCCCAGCCTACCCATAATCCTGTCCACGTCATCCAGTGAAGCAGACTCAAACTCAACCCAGATATCTCCACCAAGACTAGCCCCCGTCACCTCAATGGACTCTGTCCAGTTGGAGTCCAACCCGGTCCGAATCTGAGTGATTTTATCTTGCAGAAACTGAGCAAAATCCTCAGCACGGCCCTGCAAGGGGTCTTCCCTCACTCCCTGATTAAGGAGGGAGCGGGTCACTCTAAACAAGGCTGCTGGGCGGTTTTCTGCAGATGCAATGAGAGTGGCAAAATAGTTACATTTCGCCACTTCCATCGCCACAAGATAATACCTAATATGGGTTCTTAGTTGTGTTCGGTCGGATTCGGATCGGGAGGATCTCCAACCACCCTCCAGGTGTCTTTTCCGATGCTTCATTTCCCTGAGCTCTGCAGTAAACCAAGGAGCCATCCGGGATCTGCATCGGATCAGAGGCCGCAAAGGTGTGATTCGATCCAGGGCCCCCACCGCAGGCTGCGACAAGGGCCTCGGATGAATCGTGGGCTAAGGAAGCGGGAAATGACCCAAGCTCCATCAGGAACCTCTCAGGTTCCATCAGGCGCCTGGGGCAGAACCATTTTACTGGCTCCGCGCCCCTGCGACGGGGGATGGTGGTGGGAAAGTCAAGCCTAAGGAGGGAATGATCGGTCACTTAGCGACCATTCGAAGTTATGATTTACTGAATACTTTAGAGTTGACCCAGTCCCAAAATTACAAATGTTGCAGCACTATGGCCGTCCATGCTTACACATGACAGCAGAGGCGCTGTAACATTCACCCTACCTATTCCCCCACTCCACCCTACTGACACTTACCTGCGACGATGTAGTGAGCATTGGTTCCTTTGCTTTCTTTGGTGCATTTGCAGAAAACATAGGGCTAAAGTAGTGAGAGATCATGTGAGATCAGTAGTGCAAAATCTCATGCTACTGATATCTCGCACTATAGTACTTTAGGCCTCTGTTATCTGCTAACCAAGGCCTGTACCAGATCTGGCCAAAGAGCTGTTGCAAGCCGGTGAGACTTTGGGGTTTTGAAATAGCCTTTCTTGAAGTCTTCCAACCTTTCCAGTCTCAGCACGAAGAACATTTACAAGTCAATGGGAGGCTTCAAGCGAAGGATATTTATTGCCCAAAGTTTTATCACTGGGGTCGAGGAACAGGCCAAGCGGGGGTGTGGCCCGCCAGACATACGCTACAGAGAAGCTGCTATAAGGTATACCGGGAAGGAGCTTTTTTCAAAATTGTTTCAGTTCTCATAAGTCTCTGCTGAGATTAACCCACCCTAATAAAACTTACGTTTTCTCTTAATTTCTTCTTGGATGTTTCCCCTTATTGCATATACCGTATTTTCCGGCGTATAAGACGACTGGGAGTATAAGACGACCCCCAACATTTTCTGTTAAAATATAGGGTTTGGGCTATACTCGCCGTATAAGACTGCCCCTCTTCCAACGCACACCAAATAAAAATTTAAAAACATCAACTGGCTCACCACAATGTAAAAGCAGCTGTGCTAGACCCAAATTGGCCCCTGCAACAAGCAGGAACCTCACACAGCCACAAAAAGCCCAAAAAAACAACTTTATTTTATTTATTTTTATTTATTTTATTTTTCAATTTATATACCGCCCTTATCCCTGAGGACTCAGGGCGGTGAACAGCCAGAATTAAAAAACATACAATACAAATATTAAGAATTAAAATGCATATAAATTTGGCTCCAATTTTAAAAATAACAAACCAATATAAAACGTCTAAAATTACTTCCTAAGCCAGCCCGACTTGTTGGAAAAAGTGGGTTTTAAGGGCACGGTGGAAGGCACTGAGGTCTTGAGTTCTCCTTATCTCAGGGGGCAGTTGGTTCCAGAGGGTAGGTGCCCCCACAGAGAAGGCTCTCCCCCTGGGGGTCACCAGCCTACATTGTTTGGCTGATGGCACCCTAAGGAGGCCCTCTCTGTGGGAGCGCACGGGTCGGTGGGAGGTCATTTGTGGCAGTAGGCAGTCTCGCAGATAACTAGGCCCTATGCCATGGAGCGCTTTAAAGGTGATAACCAACACCTTGAAGCGCACCCGGAAGACCACCGGGAGCCAGTGCAGCTCGCGCAGGAGCGGTGTTACATGGGAGCGCCATGTTGCTCCCGTCACTATCCGCGCGGTCGCATTCTGGACCAGTTGGAGCCTCCGGGTGCTCCTCAAGGGGAGCCCCATGCAGTAGTCAAGGTGAGAGGTGACAAGGGCGTGAGTGACTGTGCACAGGGAATCCCTATCAAGAAAGGGCCGCAACTGGCGAATCAGGTGAACCTGACAAAAGGTCCCCCTGGTCACAGCTGTCAGATGATCCTCCAAGGACAGCTGCTATCCAGGAGGACTCCCAGATTGCGAGCCCTTTCCTTGGGGGCCAAAGACTCCCCCCCAATAGTCAGTGATGGAGTCAACTGACTATATCGGGATGCAGGGAGCCACAGCCACTCAGTCTTGGAAGGGTTGAGCTTGAGCCTGTTCTTCCCCATCCAGATCCGCACAGCATCCAGGCACTGGGACATCACTTCAAGAGCATCGTTGGGGTGGAGATGTACAGCTGGGTGTCATCAGCGTACTGATGGCATCTCACCCCAAAACCACGGATGAGCTCACCCAGCGGCTTCACATAAATGTTGAACAAAAGGGGCAAGAGGACCGATCTCTGTGGCACTCCACAGATAAGAGGCCTCGAGGTCAACCTCTGCCCCCCTGCCAACACAAACTGCAACTGGTCAGAGAGGAAGGAGGAGAACCACCGTAACACGGTGCCTCCCATCCCCAACTCTTCCAACCGATGCAGCATGATACCATGGTCGATGGTATCAAAAGCCGCTGAAAGATCTAACAGGACCAGAACAGAGGAGCACCCCCTGTCCCGAGCCCTCCAGAGATCATCAACCAACACGACCAATGCCATTTCCGTGCTGTGCCCAGACCTGAAACCTGACTGGAACGGATCTAGATAAGATGTTTCCTCCAGGAATTGTGGAAACTGTTGCGCGACCACACTCTCAACAACCTTCGCCATAAAGCGAAGGTTGGAGACAGGACGATAGTTAGCCAATATTGCCGGATCCAGGGACGGCTTCTTGAGGAGGGGCCTCACCACCACCTCTTTCAAGGCAGCGGGGAAGTGACCCTCACTCAATGAAGCGTTGATAACGCCCTGGAGCCAGCCTCGTGTAACCTCCCGGGAAGCCAGTACCAACCAGGAGGGACACGGGTCCAGTAAACATGTGGCCGCACTAAGCCTCCCCAAAATCCTGTCCACATCATCGGGGGTCACAGAGTCAAACTCTCCCTGGATAATATTCTCAAGACTATTACTTGTCACCCTGCCTTGATCTACCCAGTCGGAGTCCAAATCCCCCCGGATCTGAGCAATTTTGTCGTACAGGTATTGTCCAAAATCCTCCGCCCTGCCTTCCAAGGGATCCTCCCGCACTCCTGGATGGAGCAGGGAGCAGATCACTCTAAACAGGGCGGCTGGACGATTCCCTGATGACGCAATAGAGGTGGAAAAGTAATTAAACTTTGTCGCCTTTATCGCCACTAGGTAGGTCTTAATATGCGACCTTACCAGTGTTCGATCAGATTCAGTGAGACTGGCCCTCCAACCGCTCTCCAGGCGTCTATTCCGGCGCTTAAACTTTTACACTTTACACATACAAAACTCCACATACAGCGTTGTGAGATTTTGTGTGTTTGTGTAGTTAGAGTAAAACACTACAGAAACACACTAAATCTCAGAAAGCTTCACAAATATTATTTTATTTTATTTTATTTTTATTTTTATATGAAAGCTAAATTTAAAACTTCCTAAAGCTCCCAAAGGGGAAAAAAAACTTACCCAATAGAACAGGGGTCTCCAAGCTTGACAACTTTAAGACTTGTAGACTTCAACTCCCAGAATTCCTCAGCCAGCTTTGCTTTGCTGGCTGAGGAATTCTGGGAGTTGAAGTCCATACCTCCCTGCCTGCTTGGTTGCAATGGATTGCAGGCAAGCGAAGCAAGGCAAGCATTGCGACTAGCAGCTAAAATAAGCAAGCTGGAGGGGGGGAGGATTTTTGCTACCGCAAAAATCTGGATCGCCAGAGCCATTTCAAAGGGAAAAACTTTTTTCCTTTTACTCTGACGATCCAAGCCGAGTCGCCTGATCAGCAGGCAACTCAGCTGGGATCGCCAGAGCCATTTAAGACTTGTCAGAGCCTTTCAGGCTGGTCCGCCTGGTTACAGGAAAAGGACACCCGGTGTATAAGACGACCCCCGACTTTTGAGAAGATTTTCATGTGTTAAAAAGTCGTCTTATACGCCGGAAAATACAGTATATAGATATTTGTAAAGAAAGAGATATTTTCTAGATATTTTCAAAGCTTTCATGACTCATGGATATAGAAATCTTCATGTCTATATCACATCCCTGTAATCATGCAAACATACAACCTAATGGAATTTTGGAAAAATTGAGAAGAAAATTCATTGACTTTCTACACTGTGATGTTTTTCTCTAACCTTGTTACCATTTTCATTTCTCTTTTCCTTTGAAGGTAATGATGGGCAGGAGAATCAAGTTTCCTGTGAACTGCTCCAAGTGATCAATGCTAAAGATAGAACGGAGAAGTTTGGAATTCGAATGGAATTAGAAAGCCATGAGAGAAACCAGTCAAAGAATTGCAATCAGAAAAGCTCATCTTCCACTGATGCTCTGATGCAAGACTTTCTTGCCCAACAAGAGAAAATAAAGAAAAAATATACTGGGAAAAGTGGGAAGATAATCAAAGCTAAAGTACAAATAAATGAACAGTATTTAATGCAAAACAAAGGAGACGATGCTATAAGAAGACACAAGAGACAAAATTACAATGGGACATTCATTCTTTCTCTTAGAAATAACTTCCTTGCATCTCAAAAGGCAATTGACACAAAAGAGAAGCTTTATAAATGTTTTGAATCTGGAAAATATTTTAGAACAAGCAGGCAACTTACTTCCCATGAAAAAATTCACACTGGGGAGAAACAGTGGTCAGAAGCACCTGTAGCCCATGCAGCCCGGTCCCTCCAAGCAGCAGGAGAGAAACCATATGAATGCATGGAGTGTGGGAAAACCGTTACTTGTAGCTCTGAACTTTCTATTCACAAAAAGAGACACATGGGAAAGAAACCATATAAATGCATGCAGTGCAGGAAAACCTTTACTTGTAGCAATGAACTTACTATCCACGAAGAGATCCACACAGGGGAGAAGCTGTATAAATGCATGGAATGTGGAAAGACTTTTGCTCAAAGAGGTCATCTTATTTCTCATAAGATGATCCACACAGGGGAGAAGCCATATAAATGCATGGAGTGTGGAAAGACCTTTGCTCAAAGAGGT
>WNWU01000141.1:116091-135851 GCA_012654045.1 Ptyas mucosa
TCTTTTTTCTGCAAATGCACCGAAGTAGACAAAGCGCCATATCATCGCAAGGTACCATATTTTTTGGACCATAAGACGCACCTAGATTTAGAGAAGCAAAACAAAACTTCCCGGCGTCCAGAAGCACTCTGTGTTTTTGGTCTCCCAAACCCTCTGTGTGGTGGACAAAAATGGGACCCGCAGAGCCCAAGACAAGGCCTGTTTTTGCCCTGCCCTTCTGGACACCAGGAAGGGCAAAAAAGGGATGCAGAGATGGTTTGGGAGGCCAAAACAAGGCACGCATTCACTCTCTAAGACGCATACATTTCCACCTACTTTTTGGGGGGAGGGGGGAAGTGCATTTTATAGTCACAAAAATACGGTAAGTCCCTGCGGGGTGGGGTGGGGGAATAAGTACGGTGAATGTTGCAGCACCTCTGCTGTCATTCGTACCCTTTGGGGTACTCGGTGGCTCCGACTGATCCAAGAACTAGACGAGATCAAGACAAGCCAACAAATAATGCCGGCTGAGAAGATGCCTGCTGGCAAGTATTGTGGGAATTGTAGGCCCACTCGCTTGACAGTGGAAGAGGGGGCCTGATCACCTCCCTGGGTCCAGAAACATCCCTTCCTAACAGAACCGGGATGTTTTAATGAGACTCTAGAACTGTGTGGGTGGTTAAGCCATTGCAGTTCCTGTTGGCGACCATTGAGTTGCCGGCACCGCAGGTCAGTGGCAGTGTTGTAGAAAATGGGTGGTGGAGGAAGTGTTCCCCAAACACCTCTTCAATGTATGTTGAAGAATTTTAAGAAATGTTTCAATGGGGATTATGGAGACCCCAAGGCCAATCCAGGTGACCTAAAGAAATTCTGTGAAAATGAGTGGCAAATAGTAGTAAAAGACTCTCATTCAACCAAGAGCCTTGGTGGTGCAGCTGACTAAAGTGCTGTTAAGTAGCACTTAGATGCCTGCAATTACTACGAGTTCAAATCTCACCAGGCTCAAGGTTGGCTCAGCCTTCCATCCTTCCGAGGTAGGTAAAATGAGGACCCGGATTGTGGGGGCAATAAACTGACTTTGTATAAAAAAGAACACCGCTTGGGGAGGGGCAAAAGCCCTAGAAAGCAAGTATGTACAAAAGTATGAAGGCTATTGCTTAACGCATTGTAAGATGCCCTGAGTCTCCGGAGAAAGGCGGTATATAAATCGAACCGATAAACAATCAATAAATAAACACATAGGGGCAAGACTGCGTTAGCAGAAGCACTTCAGTGCATCACTTACATCAATCGCCTCCACTCACTGTGTGCCCATGCAAGTGAGAGATGTAACACATGTGCTCAAGTTAATTCAAGGCAAGGACCTAGACTTGCCTTGTCCTGGACTAATGTGCTATTAAGTAACACCAGCTGCCTCCAATTACTGCAAGTTCAAATCTCACCAGGCTCAAGGTTGACTCAGCCTTCCATCCTTTCAAAGATAGGTAAAATGAGGACCCGGATTGTGGGAGCAATAAGCTTTGTATTAAAAAAAAACACCGCTTGGGGAGTGGGGGCGAAAGCCCTACTAAGCAGGTATATACAAAAGTATGAAGGCTATAGCTTAATGCATTGTAAGCCACCCTAAGTCTCCGGAGAAGGGTGGCATATAAATCAAAGCAATAAATAAATAGACTCCCACCTGGAACTCAGCCCAAGGGATATTATCCTATGGATTCACTAGTTGTTGACTTCACAGACATGCCCAAGTCTGGACTCTATAAGGCAATGCTAGTCATGGTGTGCAGTTATACACCTGGTGAGAACCTGGTGGTGCAGCAAACTAAGGATTTTGTACAGTATCTGTATGATAAAATCGCTCAGGTTCGGGAACACCTGGACTCCGACGGGGTAGATCCAGGGGGGAGAATGGAGGCAGGTCTTGAGAATATTATCTGGGAAGAGTTTGATTCTGTGACTCCCGAAGACATGGACAGGATACTGAGTAGACTGAATGCTACCACATGTTTATTGGACCCGTGTCCCTCCTGGTTGGTGCTGGCCACTCGGGAGGTTACACGAGGCTGGCTCCAGGGGATTATAAATGCTTCTTTGAGTGAGGGTGTCTTTCCCACTGCCTTGAAAGAGGTGGTGGTGAGACCTCTCCTCAAGTAGCCTTCCCTGGACCCAGCAATGTTGGCTAATTACCGTCCAGTCTCCAACCTTCGCTTTGTTGTGAAGGTTGTTGAGAATGTGGTAGCACGACAGCTCCCTCAATACCTGGATGAATCGGCTTATCTGGATCTGCTCCAGTCTGGCTTCAGGCCTGGGTACAGCACGGAAACAGCATTGGTCGCATTGGTGGATGATCTCTGGAGGGCTCGGGACAGGGGTTGTTCCTCTATCCTGGTCCTATTAGATCTCTCAGCTGCTTTTGATACCATCGACCATTGTATCATGCTGCACCGGCTGGAAGAGTTAGGGGTGGGGGGCACTGCGTTGCAGTGGTTCTCCTCCTTTCTCTCCGACCGGTCGCAGTCTGTGTTGGTGGGGGGGCAGAGGTCGACCCCGAGGCCCCTTGTATGTGGGGTGCCACAAGGGTCGGTCCTCTCGCCCCTTCTGTTCAACATTTATGTGAAGCCGCTGGGTGAGATCATCCGTGGTTTTGAGGTGAAGTACCACCAGTACACTGATGACACCCAGCTGTACATCTCCACCCCGGACCCACCCAATGATGCCCTTGAAGTGATGTCCCAGTGCCTGGAGGCTGTACGGATCTGGATGGGGAGAAACAGACTCAGGCTCAACCCATCCAAGACCGAGTGGCTGTGGTTTCCGACATCCTGATATAGTCAGTTGGTGCCATCATTGACTATTGGGGGTGAGTCGTTGGCCCCCAAGGAGAGGGCTCGCAACTTGGGTGTCCTCCTGGACTCACAGCTGTCTTTAGAAGGGCATCTGACAGCTGTGGCCGGGAGGGCATTTTATCAGGTTCGCCTGATTCGCCAGTAGCGTCCCTTTCTGGATCGGGATTCGTTAAATATGGTCACTCATGCCCTCGACACTTCCCACCTGGACTACTGCAATGCTCTCTACATGGGGCTCCCCTTGAGGACCACCCGGAGCCTCCAGCTGGTCCAGAATGTGGCCGTGCGGGTGGTTATGGGAACGATGGGGCGCTCCCATGTGACCCCCCTCCTGCGCGAGCTGCACTGGCTCCCGGTGGTCTTCCGGGTGCGCTTCAAGGTTTTGGTTACCACCTTTAGAGTGCTCCATGGCCTAGGACCGGGATATCTACGAGACCGCCTTCTGCCACCAGTAGCCTGACCAGTACACTCCCACAGAGAGGGACTTCTTAGGATGCCGTCGGTCAAACAGTGTCGACTGGCGGCCCCCAGGGGGAGACCCTTCTCTGTGGGAGCACCTGCCATCTGGAATGAGCTTCCCCCAGAGATACGGGGGATTGCGCACTTTTCAATGTGCCCTCAAAACATTCCTATTCCAGCAGGTTGGCCTGGCCTAACCTCTTTTTTAAACTGTTTTTTAAATTTTTAAATTTTAAATTTGTCGTATAAAAATTGCGGTTTTTAAATTTTGTTCTCTGGGCCAAATTATTTAATCGTATTTTAATGGTTTTTTAACATTTGTATTACATGTATTTTATCTTTTGGCTGTTCACCTCCCTGAGTCCTTCGGGAGTAGGGCGGTATATAAATTCAATAAACTATAACTATAACTATAACAAATGTGCTATTAAGTAACACCAGCTGTCTGCAATTACTGCAAGTTCAAATCTCACCAGGCTCAAGGTTGACTCAGCCGTCCATCCTTTCGAAGGTAGGTAAAATGAGGACCCAGATTGTGGGGGCAATAAACTGACTTTGTATAAAAAAGTACACTGCTTAGGAGAGGCCGAAAGCCCAACTAAACAGGTATATACAAAAGTATGAAGGCTATTGCTTAATGCATTGTAAGCCGCCCTGAGTCGCCGGAGAAGGGCGGCATATAAAATCGAATCAATCAATCAATCAATCAATCAATCAATACTGGATGGCCTGAATGTTTTCCCACCAAGACAAAACAGGCACATGAAGTGACTAGAATCCTACTCAAGGAAATTTTGTTGGCTTTTTTTCTTCTGTGAAAATCCCAAAAGCAAACCCCAGGATTTTTAGGAAATTGTGAAGTTGTGAAGTGTAGGTGGTGTCCGTAGTCTGCGTTGGGGCCAGCAGGTCCTTCCAGATTCCCGTTTATAAGAGGGGTCTGAAAACCAGTGGTGGAGAATTCCCTAGCAAGAAGTAGTACGCATATGCCATAAAGGAACTGGCATCCTTTCCAGGCCTTTTTCCTGAAAACTGACGTTGTGTAGCCCGGCTGAACCAAAGGGTGAAACCCCACATCGGAAGGGGAAACAGGAAGTTGCAGCTCGAGGGTGATAGATACTCCTTTAGGAAACTTGTTTGAGGCATGGGACAAGAGGCGAATGCCTGTCCTGGCCAGTATGAAGAAGAGAGAGAAAAACATATGTAGGAAATGGGCTTTGCTGAGGGATGACACAGGAAAACCAACTTGGCTAAATAAAGGTACTTAAAAGAAAAGGGAAAATGTTGGGGCTTTTGTTTGTTTGACTCTTTCTCTGTCTTCTATGCAACCACGTGGTACGTTTGTTAAAATCTGTGCCTTCCCTAATTCAACTGAGATTTAAGGCGGGAATGACTAGTGTGTATGTCTAAGTCTTTGTGTGCTTTCAAGGTAATTGCAACCGTTAAATGCCTGATCTCTAGAGATATGAATTTTAAATAGTTAGAAAAGAGTTGAAGGTGCTGAGAGGAAGGAAAATGACTTCGCCCAGTTTGGTCTGGCCACCTAGACTTGGTGAAGAACAGAGTTCAACTTTTCTTTCTTCTCTGTGCTTTTAAGAAAAGCCCAGGTTTATGAGGAAACCTTTTAAGTTCACTTAACTACAATATTGATTCAATTGAGACTCAATTGTAGCTAAAAAAAATAGAGTCTTAAAGGGGGGGGGGTGTTAATGTAGGAGTAAAGTGAGATTTGGATATAAGAGTGAAATGATACGGGCTTGGCTTGGATGACCTCTAAAGGTCTCTCCACCTAGTTATTGTAAGAGACATTTTCTGAGTTCAAAATGTCAAACCCCAGACTTAGCTAGCTTTCTCGCTTCCCTGTCAAAAGGCAGAGCTAAAACCACGTGAGTCAATATGAAACTAGTATTTCCTGCATGATGCCTGTGTCTCAGACGGGAGATATAATCAGCTTCTCTGCCCAGCAATAAGGGGCCTAGCCAATAGGGATGATTTAACGTATGTCCGTGTTTTGCTGCTTTTGAAGACTATAAGAATGCATGTTTTGATCAGAACGTTGTTCAGATGTTAGATGGTTTCTGTCTGAACCTTTGGCCAAATAAAGCTCCTCTTGATCTCAAAGTCTGAGTCCTTTGATTTTCTGCAATACCCTCACAGATAAGGTCAAATAGAAATGGAGAAATAGAGATAAGAAATGGCACAGAAAGCATCTAAGCAAAGAGACATTGACTCTTTCCTTCCTTGGAGTATGAGAAGATCCTTTCCTTCTCCCTCCCAGGAGATGATATCTGATTAGTGGTTTTTTAATAAAAAAGCTAACTATAATTTGTCTTCTTGAACTCTTTGATTGTGGACTAGAAAACTCTTACCCAGAGAAGCCACGTTCCTATGGTTTTCAAGCATGACTTCCGAATGCAGCGCTTTCTGGTCAGGATCCAGCCGAGACCATTCCTCCTCAGAGAAAAACACAGCAACCTCCTCGAAGGACACAAGACTCTCCTGAACACGGAAAAAAGAACAGAAAAGGAGGATTCGCAAGATCTGTTCATCTTCATCAATGATTTAGACAAGGGGATTGAAGGGAAACTCATCAAATTTGCAGACTAGACCAAATTGACAGGAATAGCAACACTCAAGGTACAGAAGGATCAACAGATTGGGCCCCATCTAACAAAATGAAATCAACAGTGAGAAATGTAAGGTTCCACATTTAGGAAAGAAAAACCAAATGGACTGGCACACAAGAGATGATACCTGGCTGAATAATAGCAGGGGCAATAGGGGTCTTGGAGTCCTACTGGACATCCACTTAAACATGAGTCAGCAGTATGCTACAGTTGCCAAAAAGGAAAAAAAACCCAACAGAATCATAGGCTGCATTAAGAGGGATAGAATCAAGATGACATGAAGTGTTGGTACCACTTTAAAAGGCCTTGGGAAGACCACGCTTGGAATATTGCATCCAGGTTTGGTTGTCAGATGTAAAAAAGATCTTGAGACTCTAGAAAGAATGCAGAGAAGAGCACCAAAAATTATTAGTGGACTGGAGGCTAAAACATATAAAGGAATTGGGTGAGTCTGGTTTGATGAAAAGAAGGATTAGGGGGTGACATGATAGCAGTGTTCCAAGAAGCAATGGATGGAAATGATTCAAGGAGAGAACCAATCTACAAGCAAAGAGGAATTTCCTGACAGTGAGAACAATTTATTTATTTATTTATTTATTTATTTATTGTTTGTTTGTTTGTTTGTTTGTTTGTTTGTTTATTTATTTAATTTTTTTTTTCAATTTATGTACCGCCCTTCTCCCTGAGGACTCAGGGCGGTGAACAGCCAGAATTAAAAACATACAATACAAATATTAAGAATTAAAAATACATATAAATTTGGCTCCAATTTTAAAAATAACAAACCAATTTTAAAAACATCTAAAATTACTTCCTAAGCCAGCCCAGCTTGTTGGAAAAAGTGGGTTTTAAGGGCACGGCGGAAGGCATTGAGGTCTTGAGTTCTCCTTATCTCAGGGGGCAGCTGGTTCCAGAGGGTGGGTGCCCCCACAGAGAAGGCTGTCCCCCTGGAGGTCACCAGCCTACATTGTTTGGCTGATGGCACCCTGAGGAGGCCCTCTCTGTGGGAGCGCACGGGTCAGTGGGAGGTCGTTTGTGGCAGTAGGTGGTCTCGCAGTTAACTAGGCCCTATGCCATGGAGCGCTTTAAAGGTGATAACCAACACCTTGAAGCGCACCCGGAAGACCACCGGGAGCCAGTGCAGCTCGCGCAGGAGCGGTGTTATGTGGGAGCGCCATGTTGCTCCCGTCACTACCCGCGCGGCTGCCTCCTGGACCAGTTGGAGCCTCCGGGTGCTCCTCAAGGGGAGCCCCATGTAGAGAGCGTTGCAGTAGTCTAGGCGAGAGGTGACAAGGGCATGAGTGACTGTGCACAGGGAATCCCGATCAAGAAAGGGCCGCAACTGGCGAATCAGGCGAACCTGATAGAAAGTCCCCCTGGTGACAGCCGTCAGATGATCCTCCAAGGACAGCTGCTATCCAGGAGGACTCCCAGATTGCGAGCCCTTTCTGTGAGGGCCAAAGACTCGCCCCCAATAGTCAGTGATGGAGTCAACTGACTATATCGTGATGCCGGGAGCCACAGCCACTCAGTCTTGGAAGGGTTGAGCCTGAGCCTGTTCCTCCCCATCCAGGTCCGCACAGCCTCCAGGCACTGGGACATCACTTCAAGGGCATCGTTGGGGTGGTCTGGGGTGGAGATGTACAGCTGGGTATCATCAGCGTATTGATGGTATCTCATCCCAAAACCACGGATGATCTCACCCAGCAGCTTCACATAAATGTTGAACAAAAGGGGCGAGAGGACCGATCCCTGTGGCACTCCACAGATAAGAGGCCTCGAGGTCGACCTCTGCCCCCCTGCCAACACAAACTGCGACCGGTCAGAGAGGAAGGGGGAGAACCACCGTAACACGGTGCCTCCCATCCCCAACTCTTCCAACTGATGCAGCATGATACCATGGTCGATGGTATCAAAAGCTGCTGAGAGATCTAACAGGACCAGAACAGAGGAGCACCCCCTGTCCCGAGCCCTCCAGAGATCATCAACCAACACGACCAATGCCATTTCCGTGCTGTGCCCAGACCTGAAACCTGACTGGAACGGATCTAGATAAGATGTTTCCTCCAGGAATTGTGGAAACTGTTGCGCGACCACACTCTCAACACACTCTTCGCCATAAAGCGAAGGTTGGAGACAGGACGATAGTTAGCCAATATTGCCGGATCCAGGGACGGCTTCTTGAGGAGGGGCCTCACCACCGCCTCTTTCAAGGCAGCGGGGAAGTGACCCTCACTCAATGAAGTGTTGATAACACCCTGGAGCCAGCCTCGTGTAACCTCCCGGGAAGCCAGTACCAACCAGGAGGGACACAGGTCCAGTAAACATGTGGCCGCACTAAGCCTCCCCAAAATCCTGTCCACATCATCGGGGGTCACAGAGTCAAACTCTCCCTGGATAATATTCTCAAGACTATTACTCGTCACCCTGCCTTGATCTACCCAGTCGGAGTCCAAATCCCCCCGGATCTGAGCGATTTTGTCATACAGGTATTGTCCAAAATCCTCCGCCCTGCCTTCCAAGGGATCCTCCCGCACTCCTGGATGAAGCAGGGAGCGGGTCACCCTAGACAGGGCGGCTGGACGATTCCCTGATGACGCAATAGAGGTGGAAAAGTAATTAAAGTTTGCCGCCTTTATCGCCACTAGGTAGGTCTTAATATGCAACCTTACCAGTGTTCGATCAGATTCAGTGAGACTGGCCCTCCAACCGCTCTCTAGGCATCTTTTCCGGCGCTTCATTTTCCTCGGCTCCTCGGTAAACCAAGGGGCCGCGTGGGATCGGCACCGGGTCAGAGGCTGCAGAGGCACAACTCGGTCCAAGGCTCTACCAGCCGCCCGATCCCAATTAATCAGTGGAATGACTTGTCTCTAGAAATTGTGGGTGCTCCAGCATTGGAGGTGATTATGAAGAAATTGGACAGCCATTTATCTGAAATTTTATAGGGCTTTCTGTCTGAGCAGGGAGTTGGACTAGAAGACCTCCAAGATCCCTACCAACTTTGTTATTCTGTTCCATTGTTCCCAAAGTCCCAAAGTAAAGATGTGCACCAAGTTAAATGGCATCACACAAGTCCAGTGATGGAATTCTGCTGGTTCTAGGCGGTTTGGCCAAACCGTTTGTTAAATTGCTGGCTCGCCCCGCCCCTTGCCAATAAATTGTGGGGGCAGGGTGGGGCGAGGGGCGGGCGAACCAGTAATTCAACAAACGGTTCGGTTTGGTGTTTTTTTGCAATTTATTGGCCTCGCAGCACACCGAACCATTTGTTAAATTGCTAGCACGCCCGCCCCTCCTCCCACCCGCGTCGCGTCAGCCTACCCAAACCCAGGGCTGGGCAATTGTGGCTCTTTTACAACCTCTGGACTTCAACTCCCGCCTAGCCCATTCTGGGGAATTGTGGAGAATTCTGGGAGTTGAAGTCCACAAGTCTTAAAGCTGCCAAGGTGGGAGACATCTGCTGTTACACTGTAGAATCCTTTCAAGCATGAAGATGGCCAAGTATCCTCCTTGAGAGACAACAGTTGAACATCAGGAGGGCTGTTAGAGAGCAGGGCTATATTTGGAAATTTTTGCATTTTTGCAGGTGGTGCAATATGATCTGGTGTCTGCAATGGACAGCAAAATCTGGCTTCTTCTCTCCGCTGTAAGTGCAGCATCAGGATTCCACCTTGGTATATTTGCGGTACAAGGCAGCCCTCATCTCCCTTGGGAGCGCTCCCTGAAGTGGTGCGGAAAACTTTGGTTGGGCTTCTCGAGAGATGAGAGCTTGCAGCGGGCTGAGAGAGCAATGGAGAGCAAAATCTGGCTGCTCCCTGAACCAGATGCTGTTTACCGCTCCAAGTCGGCAGGAAACGAGGGCCGCCTTGCGCTGCAAATATACCAAGGCGGAATCCTGATGCTGCACTTACAGCAGAGAGAAGAAGCTGGATTTTGTTCTCCATTGCAGACACCAGATCGGCCCCCTGCAAGAGAATGAGAGAGTGGGGGAGAGAGAGAGAAAGAGAAAGAGAAAGGGGGGGAAAGAGAAAGAGAATGCGAGAAAGAGGGGGAGAGGGAGAGAGAAAGAGGGGGGAAAGAGAAAGAGTGGGGGAGAGAAGGGGGGAAAGAAAAAGAGAATAAGAGAAAGGGGGAGAGAAAGAGAAAGAGAAAGAGGGGGGAGAGAGAAAGAGAGAGAAAGAGTGAGGGAGAGAGAGAAGGGGGGAGAGAAAGAGAAAGAGGGGGGAGAGGAAGAGAGAATGAGAGAAAGAGTGAGAGAGAGAAAGAGGGGGTAGAGAGAAAGAGGGGGAGAGGGAGAAAGGGGGGGAGAGAAAGAGAGAATGGGGGGGAGAGAGAGAAAGAGGGGGAGAGTGCCTGAAGGACCCATCCTGTCACTGGGAGTCCAGGTGCTTCAGCAAGCGGCGCTCTGGATTCGTATTAGTGGTCCGCGAAATTTAAAATTATGAATTTGGTGGTCTCTGAGGTCCAAAAGGTTGGGGATCCCTGCTCTGGAGGATTTAAGCAGCTTAACTGTGCTTGCTTGCCAATACCAGAATTACAGAGTTGGAAGGGACCTTGGGAGGTCTTCTAGTCCAGAGATCTCCAACCTTGGCAACTTTCTCTGCCTGGGCCTGATGCTTCCTGAGAGGCAGGGGGGTCTCTCCGAATGGGACCCCCTCTCCAAAAGGCTGGCCCCAAAGACCTAGCTCAGAGGTCTACAAACTTGGCAGCTTTAAGACTTGTGAGCTTCAACTCCCAGAATTCTCTAGCCAGCATAGCTGGCTGGGGAATTCTGGGAGTTGAAGTCTGCCAGGCTTAAAGTTGCCAAGGTTCGAGATCTCTGGACTAGAAGATAAATGATGGCATAAATGATGACTGGTCAAAATATTAATATTAATAACAATAACAATAACAATAACAATAATAATTTTATTTCTATACAGCCCTTCTCTCGAAGGACTCAGAGCGGTGTACAGCCTATTAAAAGCACAAAGACAGACATCAATTAAAAATAATTTAAAATTATTAAATAATTTCGGTTCAATTTAAAACCCCCAAAATTTAAAACACCCAATTTAAAATCATTACATTGATAGCCCGGTCTGGCGGAACAGCAGGGTCTTGAGGGCACAGCGAAATACACGGAGGTCAGACATCTTACGCATTTCCGGTCCTATGTGCATATGGACTACTCAGAGGGCTGAAAAAGTTATTTTTGACCGGTCCTCGCACTTTTGACCAGTCCTTGAACTTACGACTGTCCTCACATTTTATGTTTTGCGCTCTATCTTGTCACCGTGGTGAAGAGAAGTAGTGGTGAAATGATTGACACGGTTGTTAAGAATGCCGCAATGGGCATAAATGTGAGGACTGGTCAAAAGTGCGAGGCTCAGTCAGAAATAACCTTTTTCAGCCCTCTGAATAGTCCCTATGCACATAGCCATGCCCACTCGGTCACATGACCAGATAACCACGCCCACCCAGTCACATGCCCACCAAGCCACACCCCCAACTAAGCCACGCCCACAGAACCAGTTGTTAAAAAACTTGAATCCCACCACTGCACAAGTCCTAATATTAGGTGAGAAAGTGAGCAAATCTGAAAATTGCTTTCACTGAAGAAATATTTGGGGACGTTTTATCAAGTTTATTGGTTCTGCAAAACCGTCAGTGTCTTTCAGTAAAGTAATCCCACTTCTGGATGAACTGATCTATCGCTCTATCTATCACTGATTGATCTAGTAGTCTGAGCCATTGGCTGAAAGGAAGAAAACAAAGAAGAGAAAATTCCCTGAGAAAGTCATTTCTCAGCCTTTGCAAAGCGGGAATGTTTGATCTCCTAATTGAGGCGCAAATCAGAGGACTGGAAATTATTTTGTAGCCCAAAGTACCTTAATTACATGCTCAACACGGCTACTCCCTTTGGATTTTAATAGTCGGCTTTATTTTTTAATACGATTTGCTTATTTTTGAACTGCTGGTTATAAATGAGGCTTTTTAAAAATGGTAATGTGGTAATTTGAGTATTTAGTTATTTTTCATTAGCCTTGCACAATTCCGAGTCAAAGAATTCCAGCCAAAAAAAGGTCTCTAGCAGTTACTGTCACTGTGATACTTTTACTCTTGAAGGACTTTTTAAAAATTGCTTCTTGCAAAATCTCAAAGTTGAAGAAGTACGTAGCAGAAAGAGGAAGCTATGCTGGCTGACAGGAACTTGAACCTGTCATCCTGCTCTCCATGTTGTGGAAGAACACAAAAATAATCCAGCCGAAACAAGGGGGGAAAATAGAAGGAGGGAGCCCTCTGCACACCCACTTCACTTCCTGAAGGGAGAATAGAAATCTAATATCTTTTCCTTTCTTACTTGATTTGGAGGTTCAACTGCTGTTTGATCTCCGTCAGAAAAACCAGAAAGCTTCATTCTTTGTTTCTCTGTAAAGAATAAATAATTTCAAAATGCATAATTAACAAAATAGGTGGAGCTATTCTATAGAAGAGAAGAGAGAGCGAAGGTTAAGACAGATGGGAAATCGGAGGATCTTCCATTACCTCCTGAGGTGTCCGGACTTGGATCCTCCCAAGGGATCCTCCTGAAAAATAGCTCCTGAGGGGGATTTGATGGGTTCTTCTTTTCCTCAGGATCTCTGATCTCCACAGTGCAGCACTTCAAACAGGAGGAAGGAAAAAAGAAGCAGAATTAATGTAGGTCACATGACACAAAGTGGATTCTTATATTTGGAACACAACCACAAAGCCCCCAATATCCATCCGTGAGTTTGAGTGAGAAAACAAGGGAATAATGTCCTAAAGAATTAGTGAATTGCCACATATGATGAACGCCAGAGAAGTTTGGGAAGGAGGGTGAAGTATTCAAACATTTTCTCTATTCCCTTCTGAGTTCCCTAAAGTCTCTCACCTGCAACTGAACCTGCTCCTTCTGCTCCTCCGCCTGGCTCAGGAGGAGGCCTTCCACCAGGGCCACCGCCTGGGAACTGGTCTCTGCTCCACACTCCCGCACCCAGCGCTCCATCTCTGAGGGCAGAATGAAGAGGAGCTGCTCCAGAACCACCAGGTCCAGCATCTGGGCTTTGGTGTTCTTCTCTGGTCTCAGCCATTGCCTGAAAAAGCCATGGAGTCGGTTGCAAAGTGCTCGAGGACCCTCAGCTTCCAGGTATTGGATGAAATTCCAGGGATGAACTTGTGAAGGGAGGATGGTTTCCTCCTCCAGGATCTTCTGCCAGGGTCTTGTCCCCACCTTCCCAGGCTGAGCAGCTGAAGGGCCTTTTCCGTTTCCCTCCTTTCCAAAAGGTGGTGTCTCCATCCTTTCTCTGTCCTGCTGAGCAACTCCAAATGGCTCCAAGGACTCTGGTGGGTCTCCAGATGCCTTTTCCTTCAGGGGAACATTGCTGGTGCTGCAGGACTGATCCCTGCAAAGGGAAGAAAAAGAAACACTAGACTCATCTCCAGCCTCTCCGCCTCCTCCAGGGCTCCAGGAAAGCAAGTGCAAACTCCTAGAAAGGCAAGCCTCCAGTGGGCCATTGGGGAAGTGGCAATGGCAGTGGGTGCCCCCTGGTGGATTTGGTGCAAAGTGCCAGGATCATAGAAAGGGCCGGAAAGAGGAGCACATAGGAGGGGGAAGGGAGAGGGCGGGGATGATAGGTTTGGGAGTAGAGGGGGAAAAGGCCCTTCTCCATGGCTCCCTGCCAGAAAAAGGCTTTGACTTCTGTGCTTCTTTCCCCCCTTTTATATCAACCCAACTGCATTGAAGGAAGTTTTCGTATTTCTTTTGTTGCGTTTCTAGAGCTGTTTGGTTATTTCTTATATATAATGGAACTCCACCTCTACTTCTTTCATTCGATCTGCTTCTTACTTAGAGAAGAGAAGAGAAGAGAAGAGAAGAGAAGAGAAGAGAAGAGAAGAGAAGAGAAGAGAAGAGAAGAGATAAATATTCTTTCTGGCAGCCGCTGAGATATCAGAAGATGCCATCATGTCTGCCCTCCTCTTTCTTTTCATCCAACTAGAAAATACCCAGTTCCAGGAACCAAGTTTTTAAATAGGTTTTTGCCTCCATCTTTGTTGCTCTTCTCTGCACTCTTTCTAGAGTCTCAAGATCTTATTTATTATACAAAACACAAAGAAAAATAGAAATAGGAAATTAAGGAAAGGAGAAAAAGAGGGGAAAAGAAAGTTTGAGGTACAAGAAAAAAAGGAAAAAAAGATGTTGACTTCTTTTTAGCACAGTGCAAGGAAAAAAAACAATTATTCCAACCTGACAATTCCATCTAATGGACAAAAGCAAAGTTGTTTTAGGTCTGTTTCCTTTGAACACTTTAAGTGTTTCTATTCCAGCAGGCTGGCCTGGACTAACCTCTTCTAAAATTGCTCTTATATTTTTAAATCTTAATCTCATAAATTTAGAGTTTTAATTTTAGGTTTAAGACCAAATTATTTAATTGTATTTTAATCAATTCTTTAAAATATTTGTATTATATGTATTTTATCATTTGTCTATACACCGCCCTGAGTCCCCCGGGAGTAGAGCGGTATATAAATATAATATAATAATAATAATAATAATAATAAGTGTGAAGATATTCAATTTAATCGCTGAAGAAGGTAAGTGCATAATGGTCTCAAAGACCTCGTTGTGGCTGAGGGGATCTGCGCTCTGATTGGTTGCTGCGGGTGGAAAGGGAGCGTTTCCCTTTTCCCCACCTTTTCCTTCTGGGCACCTTTTGAAATTTACCTCAGGATGTTCCTGACTGTCTTCTCTGCTGCGAATCTTAAATTCATTTATATGGATATAAAACTAAAAGTTTGTGTCCGTGTCTCCCTCTTCCTTTGGACAGCAGCTGCGTATTTCCTCCATATTAAACCTCTTCAGTTGCACCTTCCAGTCGGGGGTTTCGATTTTATCTCCTGATAGTGTCGGAAGAAAAGTCAGGTCCAGTTCCAGGAAGGGAATAAAATGGAGGTTGCTTAAGAAAGGAGGTTGATTGATGGGCGGAACCAACAACGGTCTGCAGTTAGAATTGAAGAGAGTTGGAAGGGACCTTGGAGATCTTCTAGTCCAGCCCCTACTCAGGCAGGAGATCTGTTATGTATCTAATTTTGGAGGGAAAATTAGAGCGGGAAAAAGCTCGATGATCATTGGCTAGGACACTTGGCAAGTAGCTATAAAAGGAGAGCTATCAAACTGCAAAGTTGCTGGATTCCCACTGTACATTAAAGAGTTGTTGTTCACCACGACCTGGCTCCTGACTCCTCATTCGCCCTATCTAACACTGGCGATGAGGATGGGATTGAGGTAGACAGGTTGCACAAAAAGAGCTGAAAATTGAATCCAGCCAGGCAAAAAGAAAGAGATCTGCATGCTGGATCCGTCAAGCCGAAGACAGAAGAACAATGTCCGCCTTTGCACCGCTAATGCCGTTCAAGCCCACAAAAGAAAAATGGGGGTCGTATATGACGCAGTTTGAATGCTTCCTGAAGGCGAATGACCTCCAAGGACTGTCAGATAATTGGAAGAGAGCTCTCTTCCTAAGTCACTGTGACCACAAGGTTGTTGACACAGCTGAAGCACTGTCGGAGCCAACACCAGTACAGTCTGTACCACGGCAGGTTTTGCAGACCACGTTGAGGATGCACTATGCTCCGGTGCCATCCAGATTCATGCAGCGCTACGAGTTCCAACAAAGATTCCAGAGGGACAGTGAGTCAATTAATACATATATGGCAGAACTACGTAAGGCCACCACCTATTGCGACTACCGTGATCTAGACGATATTCTCCTTGACCAACTAATCTGTGGGGTCAAAGACATTTGCCTCCAGAGGTGACTGTTGGCCAAGACAAACCTCACTCTTCAAATTGGCCTAGACGAAGCCAGGGCACATGAATCGCCGAATAAAGCAGCAGAATCCCTGCAGCGGCAACCGCCACCTCAGGTGGCACAAAAGACTACCCCTATCCATAGGGAATCAACTCAACCTGACAGCTCTGAAGAAGACCAAGAGGACGTCTTCAAAACAGACATCAAAAAGTAGAATGACAATGATGACCGAAAACAGTGCTGCACTAGCAGTGTGGGGTTCCACCAGAGACAGACATGCTGTTTCAAATATGCCATTTGCAGATGCTGCGACAAGAAAGGACATTTGGCGCGAATCTGCAGGGCAACCCAACCATCCAATCACAGACAGCGACTGTCCACCAACCAGGCAGGCCAGCCATGTCCCCCTAAGAGAGATGGGGACAACTGACAAGGGAAAAGCACCTATTCCAATACCCTTGACACGCCTATTCCAAAACCCCTGACATCGGCCAGGCAACCATATTCCCGGAGAAAAAGCTGCATGTGACAGTCAAGATTGAGGGATCCCCATGCCAAATGGAGATAGACACCGGCTCATGTATCATCATCATGTACTGGGCCAAACTAAAAGCAAAAATTCCGGACATTCAGAAACACCAGCTGAAACATCAGTGTCTACGACTAAATGATTACCAGGGAAATTGCATCCCCATTGAAGGCTGTGGGACATTCCAGGTGAAATTCGGCAAGTTCAATGAACAATTGCAAATCACCGTGGTCAGCAAACATCTGCCAAGCCTTTTAGGACTTGGCTGGTTCAAGGCCCTGGGCATGTGGGTGACCAGCATCCATTCCATCAACAGCAGCCTGACAGAAGACTTGCTCTGCGAATTCCAGGACGTTTTTGACAACCGCCTTGGCAAGTATGTGGGGACTCCTATTTCTTTCAATCTGGACCCTACAATAGCCCCCATTAGACTGAAAGCAAGGAGGGTGCCATTTGCGCTTAAACCTAAGATAGACCAGGAGCTGGACAAGCTCATAAGCCAGGGCATACTAGTAGCAGCCAACCATGCAAAATGGGAGACCCCAATAGTCACCCCAATTAAATCTGACAGGTCTATGCACATATGCACCAATTATCAGTATACCCTAAATAAGGCCCTGCAGCAGAGCACCTACCCTGTCTCCATTGTGCAGCACCTACTTCATTCCCTAGGTCCCGGCAAAGTTTGCTAAATTAGACCTTGCACACGCGTACCAGCAATTGCCGGTAGATGACACCACCGCGGAAGCAGAGACTATCATGACACATTGAGGTGCCTTCAAGTGCACCAGACTACAATTTGGGGTTAGTGTTGCCCCTGGTCTTTTCCAAAGTGTCATGGAACGCCTGTTGCAAGGACTGCCGGGGGTTGTACCCTATTTTAATGATGTTCTAGTCACAGCCGCAGGTGAGCAGCAGCTACAGGACCGATTGAGGGGGGTGCTAACTATTTTCAGGAACGCAGGACTACAAGTTAAAAGGGACAAGTGCCAGATAGCTGTGCCCGCAGTTATTTTTAGGGTACAAGATCGATGGGGCTGGCATACACCCCACAGAAAGCAAAGTCTGGACTATCCATAATGCACCATCCCCAACGAAACAGGTGGAACTGCAGGCATTCCTGCAGTCTCTGCCTCCTGCAACCGCCCGCAGCCATTTGGGCTTCCAAGGCACAAATAAGTTTCTTCTTCCCTCCAAGCCAAGTTTTGCCTGTGGCTGTTACCAGGCAGCCTCCAGCATGGAAAACCAGGAGATGGCAGCTTTTTTTCCTTTTTACTTCCAGCAGTTTTTGCATTTCTCTTCTTGGCTTCTCGGTTTCTTTTGGGGTGCAGAGAAGGGGGGGCTTTTTTTGGGGGACCTGCGTTTTCTTCCTCCATGAGTCTTAATAAAAAAGGAGCCTTTTGGATCAGAGCCGCTTCCTCTTCCGCAGCCGAAATAGGCAGATTCCTGGGGAAAAGCTCCAGATCTGCCATTTTATATGGGGAGAATGGAATTTCTTCCAAAATGTTACTTTACATCTTTTTTTTCTGCAGAAGAAAGTATAGATTCTTATACATCTTGAGATGGTGACAAGATTACAGATTAACAGGAGCTGGAAGGGACCGTGGAGGTCATCTAGTCCAACCCCTATCAAAGTTCTCCACCGAAAGGAGCAGGAAGCGGAGGAGAAACGGCCAAACTTTAGTCAGGGATCTTCATTTGTGACTGCTTTGCAAGGAAAAGGGGGACCCTGCCCCTCAGAAAGAAAGAAGGGGGGGTTCCTACATATTTGGGGTCGAGGAGAGAAACCTGAAGGAGCCGGTTCGTCCAGATGTTCCGAGCAAGGGAAACACGTGTTTCAAGGAGGAAAATTGCCTTTCCCTGGTTTAGCTGAGGGTCTTCCGTGAGTCCCTTCGGATTGGGGGTGTCTGTGTGTGACCCCCAATTTGTCCTTGCTGGCTGAGGCTGCCCCTCCCCCCTTATCATCCAGCACAGTCACTGTTCCTATGGCAGAATCTCAACACTTAATGAATGGGGGAGTGTGTGTGTGTGTGTGTTCCGGCCAGAGGCTTCCAACACCAGATTAGGAATGGGGTGGGGGCAGGAGTTGTTTAGGGGGGTGTTGCAAAAACAATTTTGCCAAAAAACCTCTTTTTTCTTTTACTTTTGGCATTTGTGGATTCAGGTCTGAAAATGCCTCATTTTCCATCTTTCACTTTCGCTTTCAGTGCAGGAACCTTTGGGGCTCAGGCTCCAATTCGGGGTCCCAAAGGTCCCACTCCCACCTAGCCCGGGGGGGGGAAGAAGGGGGTCCGGCTGCCTTTTATCCCACACCGACTGCCTTCCCACGACCCCCACCCAACTCTGCCACGGGGGGAGAGTGTCTCTCTTCGTCCTGCAGGGGGGGGAATGCAGCGAGTGAGGGGTCGGAGACCACGTGGAGATGAAGGCCCGACTCTTTTGCCCTCTGCGCCTTTTCCCACAAGTGGGGTCCCAGCCCCTTTCTTCCCCCTAGCAGCACTGATGGCCCGTCAAAGCCCCTCTTCTTCCCCAAAATAGCTTCCTCCTAATCGGGGGTCTCCTTCCCCCCTTCGCTTTTGGGGATCCGGGCCAGCGCCCCCACCAGCAGCATCAGGGGGAGCCCAGCAGAGCCCATGGATGCTGCCCCACAAACACCCCCAAAGAGAGAGGAGAAAGATGCAGATGCTCCCAGCCCCAGAGGCGGAATGGGGGGGAGTCTGGATTGGGGGGAGGAGTTTTCCTCAGACTTCGGAATTGGGAGGTCCCAGAAAAGCTGGCGGACCAATGTGAAATCTCCCTTCTGCCGCATTATCAGTCTCCAGACAGAGTCTCCCTTGACTTCACCCGCTGAAGGAGATAGTTCAGCGCAGAGAGAAGTGGAGAAAGTGGGAGGGGGGGTCCCTTCAGTCTTGGGGGGGCCACAGCTCAAAGGGGGTTTCATGCCAACCTTGGAGGGGAGTAGGGACTTCCTTTTGCCTCCCTCCCTGGATCCTGCCTGGAGGGGGGGGTCTGCTGTGGATGAATAAAGGGGAGTCGCAGCCCCACCGCCACCGAGGACTTTGTGGGGGTCTCTGAGTGGGCTGAAATAGAGGGTCCTTGGGCACTTTCACTCCCTCTCACACACACACACAATTCCTGGGTGGACGTGCCCCTCCCCCAATCATGTGGGTCAGTCTCCCCGCTCGCGGAAACTTCTGCCTTTTGGTCCCTTCCTGGCAAAGGGGCTGCCAGAGGGCCGCTTTGACCCACAGTGCTGCGGGGGGGGGGGGAATTGTTGACAAAAATGCCCTCAAAATTTCCAAGTGAGGAAAAAGTGCTTGAGTGTTGTGTCTTCGGCTCCCGAGCCCGGACCTTCGGAGGAAGAACCCTCTGAAAGTGAAGAGGAGGAGGAGGCAAGGCTCCCCTCTCCTGGCCCGTCTGGTTTGGCACCACCCCAGGCCCCAGCTGAAAGCCCTGAGGAGGAAAGTTCCTCTGAGTCAGACGTTAATGAGGAGAGGGAGTGGATTAATCCCAG